>KL285306.1:0-10699 GCA_000699545.1 Podiceps cristatus
TTCTGCCTCCCAGCCCCGCTCCCGGGTCTGCCGCGGGCTCCGACGGGGAAGCGGGGGCACTCGAGTGAATAATATTAAAAAGAATTACCCACATAGCAACGAAGCCTCATTTCTAGCCCCCTTCCCCGCTCAGTTAAATGCTCTGGTAAGTTGGTTGTTCTTGGAAGCTGACGCGAGTGCGGCATTAGGATTGCTCGCCCGGAGTTTCTTCTGAATCTGATCGCATGGGCATTCATCAAGGCCTGTTACCAGTTTGGGGCTGGAAAGTGAGGCTTCAAATGCACCAGGGTGGCTATGCTGAGTATCTTATTTGTCAGATGGTAATACCCTGAGACGTCTTTTTTTAAAAGATGATAATGAGTATAGTGTAGACTCAACCCTCTAGAAAGTTGCATCAGCAGCCATGGATTATGCAGTTACATATGGAGAGGGGGTGGTTTCTGCCAAATTGTGCACATCTGACTTTCAACTTAAGAGTTATATATTGTGGATTTTTTTTTGTCCTTTTCCTAGTTTCCTTTATAGTTTTCTTCATTGTTTTGTGTTATCTCTTTAGCAATTTTCTTTAGGCAAAGAAATTTATTGTATGACAAGTTTTTCTTTTTTTTTCCCTTTTTCCTTCTCTCTTCTCATAGAAATGTCCTTTGTAGATTATGTGCCAATAAACTTGTAGTTCCCTCTTGAACCCTTGGCTCCAAAAAGGGCTCTTATTAGAACTGCTGCAATATCCAGCTCTCTAACAGAGAGTAGTGAGAACTCAGTTTAGGGTTTGAGGAGAGCATAGCTGAACTCCATATTATTAATCTTTCTCCTCTTGAAAATGCAGTATTCTTAAATAGACTACTGTGTCACCTCAATTGTTCCACTTTGATTATGGGCTGATGCTGCATCTGAAGTGCTTGGACTCGCTGAAGCAAAAAGGTGGACAGAGCTCTTCATGACTATGATAATGCATATCATAAATGTCTATTGTAAGGCATGGGCAGACTGTCAGATAAAGAACGTTACTAATAGAATTAGATTTTATCAAGCAGTCTAACAAGCACTTTCTAATTGTGTGTTCCCTTTGACTTCCACCACCCTCCCCAACCCCCACTTTGGTATGAAGCTTGCATGTGGAACACAGTGGTTAAAACTTCAGTCTCTAACATCAAAACAGCACGGTTCTTTCTGGTTGACCTCTTACTGACCAGCTGTTGAAGTTGACAACCCTGCAGATAACCTGTCAGTAAAGTAGATTTCTTGTTCCTGCAACTGTCAAGAGCATGTGGTGCATGCTTACAGCATTTGTTTTGGTGGCTTTTCTACTGGGGCTTCCTCTTCTGCTTCCTTTAGGAGGAACTAAGAATGTTCTGGATCTCACACAAGAATTTACTGAAATTGGAAGCTGCAGTTCCAATGGTTGGAGTCGAGTTCCACTTTGTTGATATGTGAGAGCTATGGGAGAAGAAGCAGCAGACTACCTGGCTAGGGCTTCTAGGAGTGACCTGTGTTTTTTGGTTGTCTCAAAATTTTGTTTCATTCCTTTCATAACTTTCAGTAACATAGAGGAGGCTCATCTTCAAAAATTGCAGGACTTCATTCTGTGAAATCAGGCTTTGTCCTGTTGTGTCAGTTTGAGGTATCCAGTTCCCCAAACTGATTTTTTTTTTCTTTTTTTTTTTTTTTTTTTTTTTGTTTTCCTCAATACCTTGGTTGTCCTGTTTGCCCAAGTCAAGTGAAAGAACAGAGTGGAAGGGTGGAGGTGGAGATTTAAGATGCTTGATTAGAAAGAGTACACATGCAAACATTAAGTGTTCTGTAAAAGGCTGACTTCTATCCAGCTCCTAAAAATCATTCTGAAATCTGGAAATGTTAACTGTTGAAATAATAACTGAAAACATGGTCTCCACAGCAAGCATATGATTTAATTATACTTTCTTATGAAAAGCCTTCAGCTGCTAGATACAATGAAATTATATTGGTGCCTATACTTCTGTTAATCTTGCTTGCCAAGTGTCGGGGTGTTGCAGTATGGAGCAGCTGGCATATGCATGATGCGTCGTGACTCTAGATAGTAGAAAATTCCCTCAATTTATTTGTAGATTTTTCTTTTGTTAGGTATTATTAGAAGCACAGAAAGAATTGGTGGACTACAAAGGACTTGGTATAAGTGTTCTTGGTAAGACTTTAAAAATTCTGTATTTTTGAGAATGTAGATGTTTAACCAAATTGTTTAATAAAACTTTTTGATCTTGGTATTTCAGCTACTCTTCTTTTCTAATACCTTTTTCTGGTAACATATATGTCCAGAGAATACTTGTTCATAACTGCTTTTCTGCTGTTCATCAGGAGATCATAAAGTGATACATAGCCAGATATTAAGTTATCCAAAACAAAGGACTAGAGACAACACAAGATAGATAATCATATATAAAACATTAGTACTTTCAGATTTTTGGGCAGGGGTGTGTGTGTGTGTATATATATAGGCAATATATAGATATATGAATCTTTTTTTTAATAAAAAACTATACATGCATCCACACAGTGTACACAGATATACGCATACTATATGTGTGTGTATGTATATAGATACTATATATGGTATCTTATGTACTATGTGGCAAAATGCTTCAGATATATTTGATGTATAGCATCCTTCCCATTAGGAAGGCAATGCTGTCCTATTGTAAGGAGGAAGTGTCCTCTGTGCCATATGGGTAGGTGATTGGCTTTTCATACCAAATAATTTTATGCAAGAGGATGGTCAGTTTTACTAGTCCTGTGAAGCTGTTCGGTTGGTAACAGTAGAATATGCATCAGTCCCTTCAAGAGTTAGATTCCTGAAGGCAATAGTGTAAAAAAAATAAAGCTTAACACAACTTGTAAATCGCATTCATGTATTACCATTTTGTTTCATGTTGTTTCTCCTTTCCATCAAAGAAATGAGCCATCGGACCTCAGATTTCACAAAAATTTTAAATACAGCTGAAAATCTCTTGCGTGAATTGCTGTAAGTGAATTATTTCCTGCTTATTTTGTTTTATGCTTGTGCTAGTTGCACCAATAAAGACTAATGTAGAGACCTTTCCTTGAAAGTGTCTGTTTGCATGGTGGTTTTTTTTTTTCTGTTTAGATACTGTGTCTGATAATCTTGGTGAGGACATTAGTCTTCTGTTCGATGCTGATTTGTTTGAATGTGACAAAGGGCTTTTATTAAGTTAATATGCTTTTTATTTGTCTACTATACATTGACTAGTTAACTTTCTTCTGAAATCTTAATTTTTGTCACCTTCATAGAATTCATTGAGGGCAGCAATTTTCTTCAGTAAAAAAGGGGAAACAATAGAAATCAGTTCTCTAGTGGTATAGAGGTGAACTGTACATAACTCATCAGTCTGATTTTAGTAACATAAAATCTGTGGGTAGGTTTTACAATCACTGATCAGGAGCTCTTTTCCTATTTGTAGCGTGACTTGTTTTTAACAAGTTTGAAGATAAATATATTGTGTTTTAGAATTAATGTTCTCAGAGTTTTTAATAGTGTTCACTTCATATAAAAGCTTGTCTCTCAGACACAGAATTATTAATAGAGGGGTTTAACGAATGTGAACAAGTGATTTTTGTGATTGTATGAACAACTCCTGGCACTTGCGCTGCAAGTACAATTTACTGTACAGTTACACTTGCAAACTGAAGTGTCTCAGGTCAGTTCTACTGTGAGCACTTTGGTGTGAAGTTCTTAGCCTGACAGAAAAGCCATGAAGCTAGTGACAGACAAAATTATAAGTGAGCATTAATTCTACGGGAATATTGTTCAAGTTTGTGTGTACTGTGACAGTAGAGAGCTACTTGGGGATGTATTTGTTTAATGCTATCCAAGGAGAAAGAAGAGCTTGTTTTCAGCAAATTTTTATCAGTAAAATGTATAGCATTACTCTTAATACTTGTCACCCAAGACCAGTGCTGAGACAATGGGATTAATGGATTTGGTCTAACTGTTTGGCAAGGAGTCTTCTAAAATGATAGTATTCTCTCTCTGTTGCTGTTAAATGCATAATATCAAGTAGTATGCATCTGATGTCTTCTGGGAATAATATAAATGGTTATTTCTTGCATGCAGAAATATACCAGAAAACTACAAAGTTATTTTCCTCCAAGGAGGTGGATCTGGTCAGTTCAGTGCAGTCCCACTTAATCTTATCGGTTTAAAGGAGGGAAGACATGCAGATTATGTGGTTACTGGAGCTTGGTCAGCAAAAGCAGCTAAAGAAGCAGAGAAGTATGCCAAAGTGAATATTGTTCATCCCAAACTAGGAACCTATACAAGTAAGTTGATGATTACATCCATCCATGTGAATGCTTAGCTTTTTGAATCACTCTAAAAATTAATCCAACTCAGCTGTTGGTTTATTGAATATTAACTAAGTAGTTGACTGCCCAACACTAAGATTGCCTGCCCCATCTCTCCATGTTCATCACTGGGAGATCTGTTAGATAGCTTAATAGTCTCCACCAGAAAATAATTGTGAAACTAGGCTGAGCAGACCCCAGAAAATAACTGGCAAGAAGCAAATGGGTATCAATAGGGAAATTGTCTGGGCTGTCTCTTTTTTTGTTTACCCTCCTTCTTCTCTTAAGCTAATTGTAGGGATATTGTGAGGTATTTCAGTTTCAAGGACACTTAGTAATGAGATTTCTCTGAAATTTAGAAGCATGTCTGGGATCTTACCTTGTTGGCCTAGGAAATGGGAGACCTGCATTCTGTTACCTTCTTTCAAGGGTTCCTAAATACTTGCCTTCCCTGCCTATGTGTCATAACAGGCAGTTGGCTCTGGAATAGAAGAGGTATTTTCAACTCCTCTTGAAGCTTGTTACTGCACATGACAACTGGTTGACCACAGTGTAGAAAGAAGGTTAACTGTAATTGAGGCATTGAGAATTTTTGAGAGTCTGTTTCAAGAACATTAAGTGCATAATTTCTCACTGGATATGCATAAATAATTCTGAGAAGCAGGGACACCTGAGTTCTGGTTTCTGCTCCTGCTAGTTGTACTTCGTCTTCTTCCTTCTGGTCCAAATTACAGCATTTGAACTGGGAAGAGTGACAACAGGAAAGGAAAAATAATATCCCCATGTGAGTTAGTGTATTAACTGGTGATTAGGGCACTGACTTGGAAGAGAGGTTTATATCCTCTGAGGCACAGCAAGGAATTGAACCTACAACTTTCCAGTATAGGGGAGTGTATTCACCACTTGGCAGCAGTAGATAAGGGGAGAGACAGTAAATAGTGGTGGAGGCAATTGCAGGCTTCTTCCCCCTCCTTTTTTGGATGAGAGAAGAGCCGTTTGTTCTGTGCAAAACCTGTTCTGTGCTGTCAGGGCATGCTTGTATATTGCCTCTTCACAGAGGAAATCTTAGTTCTGTTAATCAGTTGTGAAGCTTAAATGGGAAGAGGTAGGTAACCTTGTGTTCAGCTTTGACAAGACTTAAATGCTTCTGGGGGTGCATAGAAACATGACTTTAGAGAATGTTGCCAGTGAGAAATTTGTTGCTTCAGGGGTTCCAAAGGCATTAATTAGGGGGATTCTTGGAACCTGTGCCTGAATTCCTCTGAAATGCTATTTTGGACCCCTAGGGCAGTAGTTTGTAGTCTGTGATTCCAAACCTGATGGAATTGCTTGAGGAAGAAAGGCTGAAAACTAGAAGGGTGTCTGCCAGAGTAATGATGGCTCACCACAGAATTTTGGGAATGCACTGCTGTATTTCCTTTGTGGATAAATTATATGTTTCTGGTAACAAGGTATTTAATAATTTATACTGTAAAATCATTCTGGGTTTGGACTGAAGTCCTGTGTTCAAGTGAAATTGCATGCCAGCAAAATTACTTGTCTCCAGTGACCTTTGGTTTTTTTTTTGTCTATTTCAGACATTCCTGACCCAAGCACTTGGAATCTTAATCCAGATGCATCTTATGTCTATTACTGTGCTAATGAGACTGTTCACGGTGTGGAGTTTGACTTTGTACCTGATGTCAAAGGAGCAGTCTTGGTTTGTGATATGTCATCAAACTTCCTGTCCAGACCTGTGGATGTTTCCAAGGTACAGTATAGGGCACAGTGGCTGCACAAAGCACTTTTAAACTTGAATACATATAATTGGGCACTTGGAAATCTCTGTGTGGCCAGAGATGCTGAGCAGTGAAATTAAGGAAATTATAGTTTGTTAACTGGATATCTGATGGTGGATAAAAATGTTGAAATTTAAAGTTTGAGATTTCAATGTCTAGCAGTTGTCCTTTCAGTAAAAACATATTGAACTATGTTGAAATTGTTCATATTAGCTGTCCAAGATTATTTGTTCACTGTGTGGTCTTCACTGATGCTGTAGCTAAGAGACATCTTCTGAATTGTGTTTAGTCTGTACATAGTGTATATGGCTATAGCAGGGTACTGTGACTCAGAATTTTTGATCCTGCCTCTTGCATTTAAAATCTGTTACTTTTAAGCTGTTAAAGCTTTGTGTGCTTCACAATTACTGTCTGTTTCATAGATAATATGGAGGCAGAATACAGTAGTTGTTTATATTTGTATAAAGTGTGTTACAAGTGGGAAGTGCTACTGACTAGTAAAGCAGTGTGTTTGACCTTTCTTATTTGCATGTAGCAAAAAGAGGGGATAATTTTTAGGGCATTCCTCTTGGCCTTTCCTGGTCTGCCTCGTTGAACAGGTGGATTATATCATGCCTGTTCTGAAATACCAGATTGATTGAAAATCAGGTATGTATGACTTTAGTAAATTTGCTCGGAGCAGTGTGAAATGGGGACAGACTGCCTTGAGAATTATTTGTGGCTACTAAACAAATATTTAGCAAATCATTAGGAAATTTGTTGTGATGATCTCCTTCAGTTGCATAAAGATACATGGTTCTGATAATAAACATACGTGGGATAACAACTGTAGCTGTAAGTGCACTTTGAAATAAGAACTTCTAACTCTTCTTTGACCTACGACTTGCTCATTTTCATCACGTTCTTCAGGCTGTTTGACTGAGTTGTGTGCCTGTTGAATAATGATACTGGTGTATTACTCGGTTATAAGATCTACTAGTGAATCCACGTAGCAAGTCCTTTTCTTCTTTCTGTTAAAGTTTGGCGTGATTTTTGCTGGTGCTCAGAAGAATGTGGGCTGTGCTGGAGTTACTGTTGTAATAGTACGTGAGGACTTGCTGGGATTTGCGCTAAAAGAATGCCCTGTAGTACTGGATTACAAAACACAAGCAATGAATGGCTCTTTGTATAACACTCCACCATGCTACAGGTAACTTACCCTGTATTTAATTACCCTGCTATTTAATATCTGTTATTCAGAAAGTTACTGCACTGCCATCTGCTGCTTTTACTGAGAAAAATTCCAGAAGTTCAGTATTTGCCTTCAAGTCACCGTTTTGTTGGTGTGTTTTGCGTGATTCCTGCAAAAACATGGGAAGTGTCTACCCATGTGACCATAGTAGGCTTTGATGTTGCCTAGTGGGGCTCAGCTCTAAAGGACATAATATGTTTAGAAACAAATATTATATGTCATAATTCCATTGTAGAAGTTTTGGGATGCAGTTCTGACTTACATGAAGACAACTCAAGCCCATTCAGTGGTGATGCTTCTATCATTGCCAGTAGGTTACCTGGTAGTTAGTCTTGCTTCTCCAACACTCACTACAGATATGATTTAACTTCTTCCTGAGGTAGTTCTCAGCATTTGAACCTCCAGTTCCCTATCCCTGTAAAAGAATTCTTTTTTTTTTTTTTTTTTTTAGATGCTTTGGTCATTGCTTTGCTTTATTCTCCAGCACAGCTTTCTGTATTTCATCAAGTACTATCTCAGTGTTTGACTTGTCATCCAAAAATAAAATTGATCTAGCTTCATAATCATTGCTAGCAATCATGAACTTAATGGTATGTACCTGGTGATTTCATGTATGCAAAAGGCAGAACAGACTACAGCTTGCCCTTCTGAAAGTACTATTGCCTAGCTTCTGATAACTCATTCTTAATCTGGAGCATTTTATACCAATGTCCACTAAAATACTGTAAAAAAAAAAAATAAATCTTCAAACCAGATATCCTTTTTTCCCCCAGAAGTTTTTTAATTACTTTGAAAATTATTTCTGCTTTCAAAAATAAAGATTTCCTTTTGATTCAGGTAAGTTGATAATGCAGTTTCACATTGTTGATGATTAATCTCAGCTCTTGAACATGCTAGAATTTGCAAACTTAAGTTGCCTAGTGATGTCCAGCAGAGATATCAAATGCACTTTATAGGTATAAAGTACAGTGATTCCTGCATATGAAGCCTACCATAACACTATCACTTACTTAAATTCAGTAGAATTCTAAGTGATACTAATTGTATCTCAATCTGTTGATTGTCACTCTGGGGTGTACTATTGGAATGACATAGAGGCAGTTACCTTAATTTATCAAAAGAACAGTAAATCTTGTGAACACATGTTTATTCCAGGCTTTACAAAGTATGAATTTCCCAAGGAGTATGCATACTGTAGACTATGTAGTGCTATAGTGATGTACTCCTGCTGTCAGCCTGTCTGCCCCGTTGGCTGAGTACACCTGATAATAGGGCTGGTGTCTAAAACAAGAATTAACCTTACGATGTTTCCAGATTTCTGTTGCATTTCTGAATGTAGCTTTGTAACATGGACAGTATGTGTGTCTTTTTCCTAGTGATTGATAAAGCCTCTATTTCATGATTGATTATTTTCCTGACTGCCAAGTTGTGCATACTGTTTTGGACACCATGTACTTGCACATGCCAGGTTTTGAATCCAGCCATTCATGTTTTCCAAGCACAAAACCATTTCCATTTGAAAAAACAAAGTTCTGCCTAATCTCAGCATTGAACACAGTGTTGTTCCTCTGATTTGAAAAGCAAAATAAATTAAATTCTGCAGCTTTATTTTAGCCACTGAAAAGAACTGCTGCTTTAGCTGTAACTTGGTATCTGTTAGTAGCATTAACAGGGTAGTGGGAGATTAAGGGAGCAGAAAGTAAAGTTGAACTAAGTCTTTCTCCTTTCTGATCACTGTCTTGCAAGATTTTACTTCACATTACAGACTTACATTGGACTGCACTCCAGAACATAACACAGAATGAAATGTTGGCAGGGTGCACATCTGTTTCCCTTGGCTCCAAATGCCCGTTCCAGTTTTTGTAAGGAATTGGCAAAGCTTCTTAGTTCTTTTCTGCTCATTTCCTTGCACTCTCTAATGGTTTGCTGGCAAACAGGCAGGAAATATTAACTGAATTTGCAAAAGCTACTTCTGCAGTATGTTAAATTAAATTAAGGTGATGCTAATGGCTTTAACCTCTTGGTGCTAGTGCTTGACTTTTTGACCCTAATCATCTTTGCTAAAATTAACAATGAATTTGCTATAAAAATCTCATTTCCAAGGTCTAAGGGTTTATTTTACATTTAAAATTGCTCCAGAAACATTATTTTGACTGACATGAAGGATAAGAGATTTCGTCTGGCTGGGTTTGTGGATGATTCTAAAGCTGACTTCTTTAAACCTTACTTGACCTGGACTTTCTTTCACTCAAGGAAGTGAGGGCAAGAGGTGAACATGGCCCTGAGTATTTGGCAGGGGCCTAGGCTGTACTTTACTTAAATTCTTTTTTCTGGGATAGTTGATAGCACGCTGTCATATACATGGCAAGATTGTGCTCTCAAAACTGTAAGTTTTTTTGTATAAAAGGCAGTCTGTAACCTGGGTTATTCTGCAGTCTTTCTGCAGCGTCTAAGACTTGACACTAGCATCCCCTGAGAAACTAAAAGTGGCAAAGTTTAAAACATCCAGCCAACAGCTAGATTTGTGTTAGGAAGCTTGTAGGGTAATGTTCTCTGAGTGCTCCCTTGGAATCTGTAATGAGGGGATTAATAAAAGCAAACTTTCTGGAAATATGCCATAAAAACTTGTGATCAGTTTATTATGTGAAGTGTTGTAGTCGTGGGAAATGCCTGAACTTGAACAAGCTGAGTTTTGTAGTAAAAGCACAAAGGCAAAAGGCCTGAGGGATTTTTTTATGTTGCACTTAGTAACTAGCATTGAAATATTTGGTCCCAAGTCACATGATGCCATAAGGCTTCCAGATCTCTGTTTAGTTGAATGGTAATGAATAATTAAGTGTAATACATCATTACCTGTTTTGCCAAACTTGACTGTTCATGTGGGAAAAGGTCTTTTTAGAGAGAAATGAGATTATAGTTTTTATTTAACACTTGTGAAAATGGAATTAGATTTCTGGCATTATTAATGTACATACATTTGAGATTCACCCCTGCATCTTTGCTGGAGCAGCTGCACAGAGTGGATGCTATGAACTTTTATGCTGTCTCTTTTTAGGACTTGACAGGCAGTTGTGTAGTCAATGAACTGGCAGTCTGTGCAGCATGTCTGGGGATATCCTTGGGAGTGATAAACCTGCAGGACTTGCCCTTCTGTGGTACAAAGGATTAAGTTTAGTCCAACAGGACCATTTCAGGATCTGTATCCAAAAGACATTGCCTGCTTAGAGTTGCCTGCCGTACCCTGGGCTGCATCCAAAGCAGCGTGGCCAGCAGGTTGAGGGAGGGGGTTCTGCCCCTTTGCTCTGGTGAGACCCCACCTGCAGTGCTGCGTCTGCCCTCGGGTCTCAGCACGGGG
>KL285306.1:11341-27747 GCA_000699545.1 Podiceps cristatus
GAGTTGGGGTTCTTTAGCCTGGAAAAGAGCTCTGGGGCGAGCTAGCAGCCTTCCAGTACTTAAAGGAGGCTTATAAGAAAGATGGGCGGAAACTTTTCAGGAGGGCCTGTTACAACAGGACAAAGGGTAATGGTTTTAAACTAAAAGAGGGTAGCTTTAGATTGGACATAAAGAAGAAATCTCTCATGTTGAGGGTGGTGAAACACTGGAACAGGTCGCCCAGAGAGGTGATAAAAGCCCCATCCCTGGAAACGTTCAAAGTCAGCTTGGATGGGTCTCTGACCAACCTAATTGAGTTGAAGATGTCACTGCCTATTGCAGGAGGGTTGAACTAGGTGACCTTTAAAGGTCCTTCCCAACCCAAAGAAACTTTAAACCTTCCAACCCAAACTATTCTATGGTTCTGTGATAATTTGTAAAGTAGTCCAGATTCCGAGTCTTAAGCATTCTAAAACCAAACATAACATTTTGCTGCTGAAACACTTTGTGAATGATTAAACAGTGTTATTTTGTCTCTTTAAAATAATCTGACTGAAATGTTCTTTCCTCTTGCAGTATTTATATCATGGGATTGGTACTGGAATGGATAAAGAATAATGGCGGAGCTGCAGCTATGGATAAACTTAGTTTAATCAAATCACGAATGATTTATGATATTATAGACAAATCTAATGGATTCTATGTGTAAGTTGCTATGCTTTCTTTTTGGTTTCAATATTTGTTGCAGAGTCAAATATATTTGTAACTTTTAGGAGTCTGATTGCAGCAAGTTTTTCAAGTTACCTTTTCAGTATATAGATATTTTGAGGAATCCTAGAATCCTACAGGAATTTGTGTAAACCATTCACTTGATAATATCCAACAATGAATCTCAGTCCACTAGGATGTTATTTAAAGTTATTATCCGATATGAAGCATATTAATAACATACATTCTAAACTTAATAAAATGCAGGAGCCTGGGAGAAGAGTATACAAAACCCAGACATACAGATTCTAGTTTGTATGCTTACTGAATCTCTTGGGGGGAAATACAGGCCCAGAGAAAGTGGCTTGTAAGAAGTTGTAGAGATCACTTTTGCATCCTATTCTTCCTACCATCTCTTTCAGTAGTCAAAGACTTTGGTTTTGCTTTGTCAGGCAAAGAATTTTTTTTTTTTTGCCAATTGTGCGAAACTCTGAAACGTTTTCTGAAATAGAAAGAGGAAGATTAGATCTAGATGTAGTCAAAATGTAATACATTTTCTTTATGACAGTTTATTTTCTTCAGTTATTTTTTCTGGTTTTCCAAATCAGACTTAACCCTCTGATTTTTACATGTTGTTTCAAGGTATTTTTGAGCTCACAGGGCCCAAAATATGTATAGTTAAAAGCTGAAATTGTAATTTGGTATAACTTTAATACTTGCCAAGCTCCGAAACTAGTAATGGACTATTAAACTGCGAACTATTTTCTTTAATCTTCACTATAAAATCAACAGTTTTGGAACCTAATTAACTTTCAAGTCAAAGTTAGGATAGATTTAGATTTTTATATTAAAACTGGCTGCAACCTTAATTGGCAGGGATATAGTTTCATCATGATATTAAATACATTTTGTTCATCCGTTTAGTTAATGAAAACAGTTTTGCCTTTAGCATTGTCATGATCTGGATTGTGATCCTACTCTAGTGAAATCCTGAGGGTTTTTCATAAACCTCAGTAAGCAAATGGAGCCTTGAAAAAACATTTTGTGACAAACAGAAATCTCTTTCTGGCAAGCTGGTCTGTAAGGTTGTGAGTGGGAAATGCAATGCAGACAGGATGGTAAACAGTCAATTGGGAAGGCAAAGCAAGCTTCACTGAGCTGTATGCATCTTACTAAGCAATACAGTTAAGACTGGATTTTTTTTATTCTATCTATGACTAAAGGGAAGACTTATCTGAAGCTGCCTTCCCAGCTTAAATGTGCCACCTAATCTGTGGCATGCTTCACTGGGTACGCAGTGTGACAAGCTATTTAGCAAACAGAGGCTGTCTTCCATGAAGTGCTATGTGCCATTTGCAATTTGCTTTCCAAAGCCTCTGCGCTGAATTACACCAGATTGCCTCATAGCAACTGGATCCTCTTAAAACTGTAGTGTAGCTACAGTTATTCAGATACGGGAATGCATACAAGCATAGGCTTTTTTAAAGGGTGTTTTCCTGGTTGCATCTGAAGCCAAAAATTTGCATAGGGAGATACTATGATCTTTTCGTCTCTCTTTATAGTGGAGACATCTGTACAAACAAGCAAGGGGGGGAACTAAAAAAGAATGATACTCATTCTTTGTCAAACAGAATAGTAATAGGTATGAAATCCACACACAGTTTGTGAGAACTTATTCCTCATGAATCCCAGCAAGAATCTTCTTCACAGCCTTAGGAGAGAATAAATCTGGAGGCTTCATATCTCCTCTGTAGCTAGAAGCACAAAAAAAAGTGTTTAAATCTTCCCCCCCTCCCCCTCTTCACAAAAAAATTGAAGAGAAATTTTGCTTTAAATGCATCTTGAATTTTCTACTTTAGATTAAAGGGAATTTTAAGATTAGAGCTCTGATGCATCTCCTGTTCTGGCCATGTATGCAATGCAAGGTTTGTGCTAGAAATACCTCTTCTCTACTTGATGTTCGTGATTCTGAATAATGCTAATGTAGAAGGTGGACTGAAACCTCTAACAGGAGTCTCTAATGTCCATGGAAATTTTTCTATGTTCTTATACTTCCTTTAGCTCTGTTTAGTTGAGTCGAGCTCAATTCTGGTAGCACTTGTGACTAGCTGAGTAAAAATAAGCATGTAAGCCTTTGAAGATAAAGAGAAGAAGCTGCCTGAGACTTGATCAAAGATCACTGTAACTAACCTCACTTACCTTGGGGAATGTAACTGAGACTCTGAGGGGGTTGGTAGTATTTATTATGTGGGGTTTTTTGTTTGTGGGGTTTTTTTTTTGAATTAGGTCTGTTTGCAAGCCTGCTGTGCATTCCCCTGGGACAATTGAGTATGACAGAAAGGGTTAATAAGCCTTTCACTTACTATTTCTGTTACTATACTTAGTTAAAAAAAGGAAGGTTGCTTTCCTTCACAGAAAATAATGGTCTTTTCAGTTATGGAGGAATGACTTTGGTGCTAAACAAATGCAATTACTCACTTTGTGAAACTGTATATAGCTGAAAATGTATAGCACAAAATGGGTTAATTACCACATTCTGCAACTCTTCTAGATGTCCAGTAGAGAAAAAGAACCGAAGCAGAATGAATGTCCCTTTCCGTATTGGCAGTGTCAAGGGCGATGAAGCCCTGGAAAAGAAATTTCTTGAGAAAGCTGTGGAACTTAACATGTTATCTCTGAAGGGGCATCGGTGAGTGTTAGTGGGATTAATCCCTTTTCTGTGCAAGATGAACTGTTGCTACAGTGATACAGCAGCAGGCATTGTGCATTGATTTGCCAGCTTTCCTTAGAAGCTGGTCCTCATGTTGATTTGGCATCGCTTGGGAATAGCTGTCTAGAGACGGTGATCAGAGACTGCTGGTGGCTGAACTACTGCTTAGGTGTGGTGGGACTCAGAGCTTTCTCCTTAACTCTGCTTTCTTCTCCAGTCTGATAAATCTGTCTCTGTAAAAATTCCAAAGGCGACTCTTCAGGTCAGATTCTGTCACTGTATAAAGCCTTTCATTACATGATTTGCTAGCTGGTTGCAGGAGTTCCTTCCCATGTTCATCAGTGTCTGTGGGATTAAAAAAGAGAGCTTTTTTGATGGCACAGAGCTGTAAATAACAGCTACTGCATTTCTCTAGATTTCAAGCTTGCTTTGAAGAATTAAATGTCGCTTCTTATTCAGAAAATGTGTATTTGTATCCCTTTGGAGTACTGGTAGGTTTAAATCTCTAAACGTTATTAATGTCTTTTTTTGAATTTACAAAACCTTTCTGTTTTTTCTTCCCTCCTCTTTTAAATTCAGATCTGTGGGAGGAATCCGTGCCTCTTTATATAATGCGGTGACTGTAGAAGATGTTCAGAAGCTTGCAACATTCATGAGAAGCTTCATGCAGATGCATCAGTCATAAATGCCATGGGCTAGAGACATGCTGCACATCTGTGAAATAAAAGCTAAGGGGTTTGAAAGTTACTGTGGTACCGCACAGCACACAAGTTATATTTTCTTTTAGTTCCTATAGCTATTGTAGTTAACTACATGGGATTGAGGTCCAGCCTTGCAATGACTCGGCAGCTTTGGCTTCACTGGAGGGGAGAATCCCCAGACTGATCAATATTGGTTCCAAAATTTGCAAAACAGTATTCTTAATGGGTAGTTAAAACATGAATAGTATTGTAAAATACTGTGGATCTGAGTCTATTTCTTGCTTCTAGCCATGAATGACTTCTTCAGCAAAGCCTTGTTTTCAGTAACTTTCAGGAGGCAAAATTTGTCGTAAGCTTTCTATAATGCTTTACCCTCTGACTGCACAGTGAAGCTAGAACTAATGTTAATGTTAAGAGCTAATGTTAAGTACTATAGGTGTTAACGTTAACTAATGTATATTAAAACTAAGGGGATCTAGTTGGTTTATCAGATATTCCAACAGTATACCACCAGCAGTATTTAGGAGTCAATATCTGTGTTCCTAACTTGAGGGCCTTGCTTTCAGACTGCTGTTTCCATGCTTGAAGTACTATCATAACAGTTGCATGTAGCAATACCCACTGTGGTTAAAGTCTCTGTAGGAGTGGGCCTTTTTTCATATTATCATGTATTGGTTTAAAGCTAAGATGCATGATTAATTAAATCAATCTATAAGATGTTGTTTATTTCTGTATGCATTTTGTATATTAAACTTCTAGATTATTAATTTTAGTCTTATTTTGGAGTGTGCATATTTGCTCCTGCCAACAACTTGTTTTTAATTTGTTAACCAGTTTGTGCCAAACTGGATTGCTGCATTGCACTCAACGGGTCTGTGACTCTTTGCACTGACTTCCTAGCCCGAAGTGCAGCAAACTTTCTCGTCTGGTGCTTCTTGAGTGTCTTCCCTCTCTAATTTCTCTCTGCTTTTTCATTGCTTCAGTTCTGTAGTCTTTTGTGTGTGGGGCTTTGCCTAGCTACAGTAAATACAAGTCTTGACTTCTCTGCCTTTTCCTGACACTACATCACGCTTCTGATCCAACTTTCTGGAATGCCAGACTTTGACACTCTGGGCTAGGGAAGGAACCGTGGTTACGCAAAGCTCTTCAGAAGATCTTCTGCTATGGTAGCCTTTAGTTTTCCTTCTCAGCTTGTGAATTTACTACCTATGACCATATAGTGACACTAGGGTCCTATTTTAACTTATGTAAAAGCTATCTGCTAGTATCAGCATTTAGCATTACTGCAGCTGGTTTCAGACTGTAAACTCTTTGGTAAAGGATTAGGATTTTTTATTTTTATGTAACACCAGTACAGTGATAACGTGCTAATGATGGACTGTCCCTTTCTTGGTGGAGCCTCACAGCAAGTCAGTAGATTTGTGCTAGGGTTGAAAACTGACTGAAAAGTCATCATTTTATGACTACTGTCTCGATAGTTTTGTCAACTTAGTGTACTCAAAGTAATCAAATCAGGTGAAGAAAGTAAAACTTAAATCACAGCATCCTGTGAAGTGCCAGTGTGACTGAAGCTTTTGTTTTTGTCACTTTCAGAAGGGTGAGAAGTCAGGCATAATGTGTGTTAGAATTTTAGATTCTGGTATCCCTTTCCCTAACAAGCAAACTCTCATTTATGTTTTATTTCTTTCTGAAAATAGTCTTTCCTACAACTAGCATGGAAACCAGAGTATTACTATAAGAAGGCTCAGAGGACCCTTTTTGCCCTGCCAATTATGAAGATCTAATTCAGGTTCTGTATTAAACTTTTGAACTTTCTAAAATTCTACTTCCTCCAGATTTTGTGTACTTGTTTTCAACAGTTGCTGTGGCCTATTGCTCTTTCCAAAAGTTAGCAAACCTTTCTAATAGCCTTGCATTCCCCTTAGCAGGCACATTTTTAGGTGTGATTACAAAAAAGCTTGCACTGATGTATGAACCTGATTCATGAACCCAACAGGGAACCTCTTTGCTACTTCTGAATTGTGCTTAACATCTTGTCAATTAAAGACTTTTTGGTTTTTATCCAGAAAGGAAAAACTGTGTAGAAGCAAAATGCAGTGTGAAGCCTACAGTAGTAGGCAGTGGTTGACTGGATACCATGGGGATGCAGGAATGTGGGGAAGACTGTAGCAAGCATGAGCTGAATGAATTAGTTACTTGAGATTTGTTTCAGACTCATCCATCCAACAGTTCTACTCCTCTAAGCTGCATCCCTGAAAGATATAATCAGGGTATTGAGCCATAGTGGACAGAGAACTCCCACTTCCCCTCATCAGGTTAGTAGGAGGAATTTCAGCAAGGGGTTGCTGAGAGTCCTAGCCTGTTTCTCTTATGTCAGCACTTCTAAGCTGGGTCAGTAATTGGAGTGTTTAGAAGCAGGGCTTTTCTTGGTGTGATATGAATTCTCCTGATGCATTGAAAGGTGTTGAAAAATAGAATTAAAATACTGGTCTCATCTGAGTTTGTGCATGTAGAGAGGGAGTTGTAAGATGAGCTGTTTTCAATGAACAATGCCGTCAGTTCCTTTTCTAGTTGTCTGTTATGTCCTAGCTTTTGTGCTTGATTTCACAAAAGCAGTTGCTAGTATTCTCTTTAGTTTGTAGTACAGAAGTCCCTGGACACTGCCTTTCCCAGGCCTGGTGTAAGAGGAGGTTGCGCGCACTCTCTGTTCCTGCTCTGCACAGTGAGGGGTGCTTTAGCTGAGGAGACTTGTCGGTCAGGAAGGTACTCTGTCCCAGGGGACTCATGTCAGTTCTCAGCGACATGGTCTTTCCATGGCACTTTGGTACCATCCTGAAGCCTGGCACAAAAGAATTAAGTAACAATTAGAAGTCCGGATTGCCACATCCTCATTTAGCAAGTAATTCTAGTGGAGATAAGTTGATTCATATGGACAGCAGTGTGGACAGTCATGACCCTGTGTCAGCTGATGCTGTGTATTTTTGTATTTTTTTCCTGTTTCTGTTTAATCCTGTCATTCTTTTCAACTTGTAACTGGTTTAGTATTTTTAGATGTACCCAGGGATGTTTGGATGTAAAAAGTTAAGGCTATTCTTGACTTTCAAGTACATGGAATGAAACAGGAATAAAAGACATTATACACTGATGAGTTAGAAGTTGTCAAAGTATGCTGAAAACATTATTAGGTCTGGCATTATATTGGTGTATGATTAATGTTTGCTGCATTTCATTCTCTGGATAGAAAATAAAATGAGTGAACCTCTTTGTATTTGATAAGGATGTACCTAATTAAAAAGTGAACTGTTACAAGGTTTTTACATGAAATCAGTCACTTTAATTGGAAAGAGGTATCCCCATTCCTGTTGGTAATTGGGCTCTTGATAATTTAAAACCAGGATTCATGACAGTTTGTGATAAATTGGTCCCTTTTAGGCTAAAGAAGCTAAGAAGTTATAATTACTGATGGATTACTGAATGGTTGGAGGAGCGTGATCAAAGAGATGCAAGGAGATATATAGAAGAGCTGCTAGTTTGTGAAGATGTACTTATTTTTCTAAGTAGCTAAGGTATAAATGTGTATTTAATGTGACAAAAGCTATAAATTTTCTGAAATCCTAGAAAATTTGAATTCAATCTACTTTTGTACTATGCATAAATAGCAAAAATTGAGTATTTTAGTAAATGGATTAATTACAAAAAAGATGAAGAAATCATGTGAGAGGTTGAAATTTGCTAAACTAAAAGAACTTACCATTAAACTGCTTAGAATTTAGACTATAATGAACGAATCTGATTATGATTCTTTGGTTTTCTTCCATGATGTAAAGTGAAGACATTTGAGAGATGTATTGCTAAAACTAGGGATGGTAGTAAAAAAATACTTTTTGCTGTATAATGGAATAAATATTTTTCCATAGTGTGAGCAGTAGTTTTTGGACTTGAACCAAACTGTATGAAACTTTCAAACTCTGCTAGGTTTTGTAGCTGGGAAAACCAGAACTAAAGAATTATAAAAGCTGGAAAACTTAGTTCTGGGCTGGCCCTGGCCTGCCAGTGTGGGGTCACACTGGCTCATGGCTCTCCTTCCCTTCCGGGGCAGCCCCAATCATGCTGCTTTTGGACACATTTTTATTGTGAAAACAGACCTCCTGCCTTTGTGCTAGGCAGGTGTTAATGCTTGTCTTGGTTGTGGTTGTGCTTCACCTGATGTGCCAGTACTGAGCTGTTTGGTCCCTTTCAGGACTGAAACTAAAGGTTTTAGCTATGGAGATACTTCAGTCAGCCACCTGAAATGTCTCCTCCTCCTTGGAATGGCATGGAAGCCTGTCTTCAGTTCCCTCAATCTGGCTGGTGATGTGAAATAGTTTGAGGTAAGACAGGACATTGCTCTGGTGGTGTGAGGGATCCTGCGGTGTGGCAAGAGAAGGGGTGATAGACATGGACAGCGGAGCTATGTGCTCAGTGACTTCTGTAGGAAACACTGGACCGAGTTAGTGAAGTATGTGCAAGGTAAGTGCTGAGTGACAGCTGGTGAATGGGAGGATACATTGCAAGGCTTTGGAATTTAGTTGTGTAAAACTAAAGGAGAGGAATAGAAACAGAAGAAAAATATTAAGAGGGTAGTACAAGATAAAATTGTTACTTTGGAGTCGCCTTTTTGCCTATTGGTGTAGAATCAAAATCGCTTTAAGAGGTAGCCCTCTGCCTTGCTTCCCTGCCCTCCTCATCCAGGATGGGTACTGCTTATTTTCTGGCTCCGTGACTACTAATGTCACCATAAAAGATCTAACAAAAATGTGGCTAGAGAGGGAAGCGTGGCAGAACACACCTATGTATGTCAGTTAAATGTGAGGGTAGAACTACACTCTCACTTTGCATGCACAGCCACAAAACATACCCCCAATGTGTAATTTACTTCATCCGTATTGTAATGATAAACAAAATTCTCTGTTCAATGACTACTTTATATCTCCGTGACAATTGGAGCAGCAGTCCCTTTGTGTTCTGAATGCCCTCCAGCACTGGTTTTAATTACAGCATTACTCCGAAAGGAAATTGCTTGTTTGACAGCACTAGCCAGACTCTTTAACTGGCAGTTGAGTGTACATTTCAGTAAACAAAAAATAATCCACTGTATTACCAGCAAACCTTTAGCCTTTTCATGCAAAATAGGTAAATTTGTGTGTATACAGTAAGCCGGAATACTGCTTCTATCTATACCACTTATCTGGGATACTGACAGTAGCTCTCTGCTAAGCTCTGTTTGGTTTGATCTCTCACTGTTGGTAGATGCTCTCAACCACACCTGAATGAAAAAAAAAAAAAACCCTACCTGTTTTCTATACATATGAGGGAATGCGTCCTAAAAATCAGCCACACATCCTTCAAGTTTTGAAAGATTCAAGTATAAGTGAATATTGGGTATCCTTGTTGTGTGAAGTTTTGTGTTCTGATCACGTTGATTCCCATGACACAATGAAATATGACTTCCTTATCAAATATGGAAACAGTTCTACACTGCTTCCATGGATATTGCTTTGAAGATGTTGAACTCTGACCAAAATAAAAAAAAAAAAACCCACAACCAAAAAAAAACCCCACCCAAGTCTATGTATTCATTATGTATGAAATGATGCTCTGCCTGGAGTACTGTGTCCAGCTCTGGGGTCCCCAGTACAAGATGGACATGGCCCTCTTGGTGTGGGTCCAGAGGAGGGACACAGAAATGATCGGAGGGCTGGAGCAGCTCTGCTGTGAGGGCAGGCGGAGAGAGTTGGGGCTGTTCAGCCTGGAGAAGAGAAGGCTGCGGGAGACCTGATTGTGGCCTTCCAGTACTTATAGGAAGCTTGTAAGAAAGATGTAAAGATACTCTGTAGTGGGACATGTAGTCACAGGACAAGGGGCAACTGTTTTAAACTGAAAAGGGTAGGTTTAGATTGGACATGAAGAAATCTTCCATGAAGGTGGTGAGGCACTGGCACAGGCTGCCCAGAGAAGCTGTGGATGCCCCATCCCTGGAAGTGTTCAAGGCCAGGTTGGACGGGGCTTCAAGCAACCTGGTCTAGCAAAAAAAGCCCCTGCCCACCGTGGGAGGGGGGTGTTAGACTAGGCGATCTTGGAAGGTCCCTTCCAACCCAAACCACTCTGATGCTATGATGAAACAAATCTTTTATTTTGGAGTAAGGCTAGTATGAATCTTAGTTCAAGACTTGTACCACCAGCGAATCTGTTCTGCCCATTGCAAAATGGTACAAGTTTAGCAGGATTGGCAATCTGCTGAGAAGGGATAAATAAATAACAGGGGCATTTCACAGATCAGAATAGCCTTGGCTCAACAATATTGAAATAACACCTGCAAGTATTGAGTCAAAATGGTGGTGAGTGCTGCTGTTCATTTTGCTTCAGTACAGATTTAGCATCGGGAGACTGCTGGCCCTAGTATACTTGCTTCCATTTCTTACTTAAATGTTGTGTTTAGACAATTTATTTAAGATTCTCATTCCTGATTGTAGAAAATGTGGAGCTTATTTTATTAAGATGGCCTTTCATTCTGCATGAGCCTTGAGGAATTTACTTAAGTGGTCAGGTGCCTGGGGATGCGATAGGAAGTAGCACACACTCTGTGTGGCTCACCCGTCTCTGTGAAAGGGAGGGCACAAAAGCATCTTGTTAAGAGGTTTAGTTCTGGAATAAAGCAGAGTCAGAAGCAGACAGGAAGTATATGTCTTTGTAGAATATTAAAACTATATTCACAGAGGAAGATGCTCCTAAGACGGTGTAAAAGATCTGGAGTGCTGATACCCATTATCCTCTGTGTTAACCCCCAGAGAATGTGAAAGGCTCCTTGTTATGTCTCTTAGACACAAAGAATAACCTTGTATTTCAGTCAGATGTCTTTTATTTCAGATTAAGCCAACGAAAAGGCTAGCCATTTAGAAAATGTGAAAGGCTGGGAGTCTCAGGAGATAATTGATGGTAAAGATCCTTGAAGGCAGAAGGGGTTCAGGGTACCGTGCTTCTCCTCACTCTGTCCTGAAGCGTCTAGCACTCTGTGTGCCAGCGTGTGCAAAAGACATCGGGACAGTGCCCTAGTCGGTGTAATGACAAATGATCCATGCTTGGCTGTAAATCTGGAAAGTTCAACTCCAGGCAAAGATCACAAACTTGCACTTCACAGGGCAAATTGTAGTTCAGGTACGGAAGAAATCTATTCTGTGGACTATAAATAGCTTAGCATGATTCAGCTCCATGTAGAGATGAGATCCAAGAATGCAAAACAAGCAATTTGTAAGTTGCACATGAGTGAGAAGCCAGATGAGCAGTATTGTACTTGTTCAAGGGCATAATCAGAGATGGCTGCAGCTCTGACGTGACTTGCAAGGCCTAAATCTCCTGCCTCAGTTTACCGTTCTGGCTCACAAATGGGAAAGTTTCCAGTCCCCCCTCAGGCAACTGGGGACAAGCTGCAGTACATCTCTGGGAAATCACGAGTTCCTGATACTGCAGCATGTAACTGTGAAAGAGAAATTGATTTCATTTAAGGATTTAAAGAGCGGTGAATGGGCTGTTACATGTCTGACTGACTGTGTTCAGAGTATCTTTAGGCCATTTTACAGATGATATACATCATACACCCCACATAAAAAAAATCCTGTGATCTAAGGGAGCTTATGGGATGAAATATCCCAGGCCCCTGAGTGTGGGGGTTGCTTCAATTCTATTCCTAAAGTGATGCTTACCTTATAATTTCTCTTATCTATAAGGGGTATTCTGTAGTCTAAAATAAAGTCTCAAAAATTCCAGTCCCTAGATTAAAATTTTGCAAAAGTATTAAAATCTTAGTTCTCAAAAGTAGCGATTATTCTCTGAAAAGAATATAATTACCGTTTAAAAATACAGGTTAAAAAGGGATTTTACAACCCTCATTCCATTACTGCTGCTCGTTTAAATGATTGGGTTTACTACTGGTTTACACTGCCATTGAGGAGAACTGATGTCAGATTGTTAGTTACAGCAACAAGATGTAAAGTTACCGTAGTTAGGCTGGAGACCTTGTTGGAGGTGGGAGTTGGGGCGTACTATTCCAGGCATATTCTGAGTCATGGTACTTCTTGAATCTCTTTCCCCAATCAAACCTTCTGCCAGCTGGGTTAGCTGACTGAAGGTAATCAGTTACACCATATTGCAGGATGCTCTACAGGTCATCACAGAGCAACAATGCTCCCAGAAACGGTGCACCTGCTCTTAACGCTGCTGATGTCACTGTGTTGTCTATTGAGTGGGACACATAAGGATTAATGAAGGGAGAGAACTCAACCAGAACTTGGCTGGTCACCTGATATGTCTCATGCTAGTGTAAAGGAGGAGAAAAAGTAATTTCCCTTAGTTGAGGGACAATTAATATAAAACACACCATAAATTCCAGCTGTGCCGTTTATAACAAAATACGGTGCACTGGTTATCATCCTACTAGAAAAGTACTATTCAGTAAGAGACACTGAAGACAGAGGTAGTTTGGATTCACACTGAGACAATATTCTGGGCAAGGGAAGTTCAGGGACTCAGAGCTGGGAATAGCAGAGAGAAGGGGAAGGCAAAAATAAAAAAGGTCTGTCTTTTCAATCATTGCCTTTTAGTTGGTGGAGGTTGGGCATGTTACAGAATGTGGACACTCAGGCCCTGGCAGGGAGAGCACTGTGTGTCATGCAGCAGATGTTGTACTCCACTTGCAATGTCATTTAACGACCACAGAAACTCCCTTTGCAATGAAGCGCACAGGCAAACTGCTGATTCCAGTAGTGGGGGACTGCTTTGGTAAACCCCCTTGGAAAGTGATGCTAGTAGAGAAAATGTCCGGTGGACAGGATCGTTCTACTTTCCATGTGTCTATCCACTGCTAAATAATGAAAACATTTACAGGGAAACATATTTTTAAAGCTCCTCTGAAGTAATTCCTGCCATGCCACGAAAGAGTGGTGTTCACAACTGAAACGGTTACAGCACCAGTACCAACCTTGCCTGAAACTTCCTATTTTAGGGGCCCGCGTTCACTAGCTTGTACTTTCGCTAAAAAGTCTGTAGCCCCACAGCCTTAGTCGTAGGACTTTTGGCAAGAGGTGTGGAGCAAATGATCTGATTGTTGTTTTGGTCTTAAAAGAGACTGAAGAACCTGGTTTTCTGTTTTGCTTACCTCTTTCTCAATCTGTGATGATTAGGGATGAGCTACTCGTGGCCGAGGGGCAGATAGCTCAGCTTGCCAGTTGAGAGCCTTTCATGGCTGAGGCTCCTTTGTTGTTTCGTGGAGAGGTGGATGAGTCTCTGTGTCCTACATCAGCTGTGGTGCTCATCTCGTGCCCTTCCACCTGGGCAATAATTGACACTACACCCTGGTGTCACTCAAACTCTTGAGACTAAACGTATGGGCCTTGGTGTAAGTGACATCCATAATCAGTGAAATGAGGCTTTGGAAAAGGCAGTGTCTTTTTATTGCGCTCACGGAGATTTATTTCAGTCCCTTCCTTACAACAGATAGCTCCCCACCGCCACCCCCGGCAGCCTGCACTGTGGTGCCCCTGTTAACCCACAGCTGCACCGCTTCTGTCATTCACTTAATTCTCCGGATCTGATTTTCCAGAGGTGGTGTTGAGTGCTGCTTGAAGTACAGCTGAGTGAATGTCTGTGGACTTTTCTGTCTTATTATTACTGCTGGCATAGATTTTTCTGCTGCACAGTATTCTCCAATATACTGCAAGATAACAATTTAGTTTTCTAAAATATGGTTGAGAAGCTTAACTCTATCAGCAAATGAGCTAGTTCAGGGGATTCTTTAATTGGTCATTAATGCAGTGTTTAGTGATATAAAGTAAAGGCTGTCTGCCACACAGTTATACTATGCCTCTGTTAACAGCCCATTAAAGCATACTTTACAGTTTAAAAAATAAGCTATTACAGACCTCCTTTTGGTTTGGGAATAAGAGGGCACAAATTGAATTTATCTGGTTCTTGGAACTCAAACTCAGTGCTCTCCTCATCCAACACAGGGTACCTATGAGGCTGTGGGATCAGATTAATCTGGTTTGAACTTGTTTCACTTAAAAAATAAGGGTCTCATTAACAACTATTTGTAAAGTAACTGCCCGAGGTAGGGCCTTTGTCATATAGTCTGCCTTTCTAAAACTTCTGGACAGAGCTACAGGCCACTGGATTTACCATGATGCCAGTCTGTTGGGCCCCAGACTGGAGTGAGGGAGCTCAGGTGCCAGAGCAGGTAGCAAAGCGCAGGGCTGCTCCAGGGGATGCCTCCCCTTAAGCAGAGGTGAGCCCCCCAGCCTCAGGTTATCCTCGTGTTTCACAGGCTTGTGCCTTGGAATTAACCAGATGCTGGCATTACACGTGCATGGAGCGCCAGTATATTTTTTTGGGGAGTGGGGGAGGCATAAGATGGGGCTGAATGAGCAAGTATTATGCTCGGACGGTGGGATCTGAAAAAAAAACTGGGGTGCAGTTTTGTCCTAAGGGGTGCTCTGCAGGTGCCTGCTTTGTGCCATGCTCCTCCCCATGTTAGGCTCTGATTTCCGAGTCATCCTATCGCCTCCCTGTAATCCAAACACAAGACCTTCATTGCTGGTGATGTTTAATATACACGTATTGCCTAGAAAAGAACTCATTAGCCAAAGAGCAGAATAAAGTTAGTAAATTTACTTGTTGGCACTGAGCTTAGTGCTGAGAGGATCTGGAAAAGCGAACAGAGATGGAGCTCAGGTTGATATCAACTTGCCATTTTAGCCTAGCTTCCCTGTTCTGTGAATGGATCCCCTCGTTTTACTCCTCAGTTATGTACCTCTTTCCATGTAGGTTTTGTAGGACACAGGGACTTGTCTTTTATTTGCTTTTACAATGGCTGGTACTCCTTGGCTTCTGAATAAATGATGGCTGCTCCTAGCAGGGCTGGGGCTTTCACTGTCACTTGGAGAAGGCACTTGGGATTTACTCAGGTTGACATAAAGACTGAAGGTCTTAAGATGACATGTTGGAGTAGGGATACTGAAGCAGCTACTCTGTTGCTGTTACAAGGCTCTGGTTTGGGCTCAGAGTCCCTTTTTTCTTTCCCACTGCTGGAATGGTTGAAATAAGCAACTGCTGCAGACAGCAACCCAGCCCTCAATTTTACTTTCACATACTACTCAAGGGATGTCTGTTTGATTTTCTTTGAAGAGGCTACTAATCCCTTTCTCTGCTGTCAACGTGAAATGATGGCACTTGATTGCTGAAGGCACAGAGACACAAATTTCATGTCTGATGGCTTTTATTAGAAGGAGAGCTCCCTTGAAAGTAGTGCTGCTCAGCAGGGCTAATTTAAAGTGCTTTTTCTCTCACAGATTGGTGTAACTGTTGTAGGGTATTTGGGGTGCAGCTGTTGCTGATGTTGTGGAAAGAGCCTCCAATTCTCAGGCAGAAACTGGGGAATGGGGTGGCTCTTCTGGAGAATCTGTATGTGTGCTATGGTCCCTAAAGACCGTGGTACCTGACTTGGGAAATCACCTGTTCTATATCACAGTAATAACATGAAATAAAAATGTAAGGGATTTGTCATCCCAGCTGTGGTCTTTTGCATTATTATTCTGTATCTCACACTTTAAGAAATGAGTTTCTGAGCCAAAGAGAATACTGACACAGTAAGGAAAGAATAAAGCAAGGCTGAAACAGGACTTAAACAAAATTCTGTACTTCAGAGCACTCTATGCCTTTTAGAAATATTATATTTATTTTTAACAACTCTGCTCATTGTAATAGCTAAAAACAAGTAACCATTGGAAGACTCATCTTTTATCCCCTGGCTATACAGTCCTCTGTCACTTGCTACCATCGGTTTCGAATTCACTCCTGCAGCATGCTGTAGCCAATGATATTGAAGTGCTCTATAAATATTAATCAAACATTCCAATAAATCATCCTGATGCTTCACAATGTTTTTATTGTGCCTGTTGCAACACCTCTTATAAAGACATGGATACCTGCGTATATGTATACTCTCGTTTGAATCCTTAACCATGACCACACTAGAGGTTGTCTCTACACCAAATATTTTTATTTCTTCCTTCAACGTACAAATGCATTTTTAGAATCTTCATTACGTTCAAAGAGCAAGTAAAAGATGCAATATATCACTATTTATATTTAGAGTATAAAAACACCAACATGAAATGCAAAAATTATAATGCAGATGTAGTAAATGCTTTCAGAATTGAAATACTCATGCTTATACAATACTCGAATTTGATCACCTGAGGAACCTGAACACACAGAAG
>KL285308.1:2809-22805 GCA_000699545.1 Podiceps cristatus
CTAGTTCAGGTATGCAGTTCATGTACACGATAGAGGTGGCTGGTATTGTCAGCTTCCTTTCTCTACCTCTGCAATGTGTTGTTTCATTCATAAACCAAATACATGTACAATGACTCAGATAATTTCCACCTTCACCGTTGTTTTGGGGTTTTAAAAAGCAGTCCATACTGTGTTGATCTGATTCATACTGATTTCTGCCACTTCAAGAGAATTTTGACTTGAAAAGCAAAAAGAGGTGGCTGGTATTGTCAGCTTCCTTTCTCTACCTCTGCAATGTGTTGTTTCATTCATAAACCAAATACATGTACAATGACTCAGATAATTTCCACCTTCACCGTTGTTTTGGGGTTTTAAAAAGCAGTCCATACTGTGTTGATCTGATTCATACTGATTTCTGCCACTTCAAGAGAATTTTGACTTGAAAAGCAAAAGAGCAACAACGAAAAAAAATCACAGACTGTGTTACAGTATTTTATCATGTTAAAGATTCCAGCCATTGCAGAAGTCACCTCATTTTCTTACTGAGTTGTTTCTGGTGTATGACTCTACACGGCAGAAATACTCCAGGTGTCGGCTGGGTGCATTTGAGAGGTGAAACCATTGCATTTCTAGAAACACCATACTTATTGCCAAAAAGCTTACTGGTTCCGAGAAATGAGGTTCCCTCCAGAGGGCTGGGGTGTTTCTACTGACATTTATAATACCAGAGAGCATGTTTTTTGTTTTTTTTTTTTTTGTTGTTGGCAAGATTAATTTATCAGATAGCTTTATATACTGATGTGCATTTCTTCCCCCTGGACACAGGATAGCTGTTAGTGTTGGACTTTTTCATTGAGAAGTTAACAGTAACAAATGCAATAATAACTGATTATAGCGAGGGTAAGAAGCTTACCTTTTAACTTAGAGTTTTCCCAGTATTGCAAACCCAATCCCATACTTTGTGGGAAGCCTGCAACAGATTTTCTGACATCATAACATTGCTTCAGTAATTGATAATTAATTGATAGACTTCTTGAGGTGAGTGGATTATACTCTAGCATCTTATATCCAAAGATCTTAACCCTGCCCAAGCATTACTGAATTGACTCTTATTTCTTTCTCTCTTTTCCTTTTCCAAGATAGGAAAAGCATATGTACAGCCTGTTCTAGATACACAAACTGAAGGACAAACTGCTCTTGTTTGTATAAGGACTTTAAAATCAAGCCTGAAATAGAATGAAAATCTCTTACTTTTCAGTCCCTTTATCACAGCAGCTATTTTCCTTTTCAACCTAATCTTGGCGTAAGAAATATGTTCTAAAGTGTGCCACAGGTGGTGTTACCGCCACAATGCTAATGATAATGAATACTTTAAAAATAGCTTAGAACTAAAATTCTTGGAAAATGTTTAAATCTCTTTCAAATAATACTTAAAATAAAAAATATGTTACATAGAAGAGGAAACAGCAGAAGTACAGATCTAACATGGTCGGTTCAGTGCTTGGACGCCCTGCCACAAGCCTCTTCGGGCTGCAGTTCCAACATTCAGGCATCTTTGTGGGGGAGATGGGTGCGTGAGCCTTGGCATTACTTACAGCGGCACGAACTAGGAGTGAATTTGAAGCGCCTTGCAAGCCAGCCCTTGGCTCCGCAAAGAAAATCCAAAGTGGATCCTACAAATGGATCTACCAGTGCAGAATCCCGCTGAAGCCGATTGCACGTGACTGTGTAGTCAGTTGTGTGGATCCATTAGCAAGCTCCCACCATTGCTGAGGTCCAGATCCCCATGCAAACTGTTAATGTCCTGTTTCTCAGCCTCAGACTGTGCACACAAAGCCTGCAGGGTGAAAGACATTAACTACATTTTAAAATCTTTGCTGCAACGTTTATTGTATGCGCAGCTCTTTTTCCCTGTCTCCTGTATCATCTCGCTCATGCAGGTGCATTGTGGACTCTCTTCTGTGAAAAACAGGTTATAACATCTGCCTTTGATTTTTAATTCAGTATTGAACTCCTTTCACTTAAATTCCTCTTGATTTCATTGGAAGTTCCCCCTCAGTAAGGACTCCTGAGATCTGCCTTGTTGTAATCTCATTAAACGGCATTGGAATTTGCTTACAAAAATGTTAATTGTAAAATTCATTTGGGGAAGGAGTGAGCATCTGTCTAGCTAGTCAAAATCTCTTTGCATGTATTTGTGACTGGATGACTCCTGTGGGAAATCAGCCCAATTTTATTGTAACTCCTTTTGATACATGTGCTGCACTGAGCTACCGAATGCATCGTCTCATGGCAGCTTTCATGTCTTTGCAAGAGGATATGGGGGAAGCTTTAGTAAGAAGATGTTAACAGGCTAATCTTAGTGAGCAAACTAGGTGTCACTTCTTAGCCAGTTCATTAATGTTGGATCAAAGCAGAAAAAAGGGTAGAGGATATTTTTTTTCAAATGCCTAAAGACCTTTACAAACTGACAAAATTACATTTAAATGGTTTTTACTTCCTAATACTGTGGGAAGAACCCCTTAGACACACATCGGGTTGTTTTTGTGGAAAGATGTCGCTTTCTGAAAAAAGATAATTTCTCGGGAAATAGTCTGCTTTTCATGCTTTTTCTTTTTGAAGACATTACTGAGGATAGCTGTAACAAGGTGAAAATCCCCTTATTTCTGATATGCTCTGAATACGGTCTGATCAGGCTGAGAGGCAGACAAATCTCCCTTCTACACAAGTAGCCGTGCCTGGCTGGCAGTGCATCGCCCGGCAGAAGCGGCTGGAGGCACTGGGCTAAGGACGGCCCCGCTGCTGCCAGTGCCCCCAGTCGAGCGGCCTCATCCGTACCTCCTTCAGACCGCAGGGCAGAGTCGGTAAGCCTGGGTAGGAAGTAAGGCCACCAGAGCTGAACCAGGTCACATTTTGACCTAAAATGAAACTGGTTTGTTTCTTCCCCAGGTTTTTCAGTATGGCAGCAGCAATCTTGCATGTGTTACGATATAGCTCAGAGCTCCTGTAGGAGTTTTTAATCCAAACTGCTTTACAGAGGAGGTGGGTACCATCAATGCCAAAGATAGTTTCTCCAGAATAGTTTCCCTTTCCTCTTCCACAGGACTGTAGTTAGTCCTCTGCCCGTAATAGAAAGTGCAGGTAAACTGTGGGCAGCTCCTTTGGCGCGCCAAGGTGTTACTGAAGAGGCACCTTCCATGCCGTCACCGGCTCCTTCGTCGTCTCCATCTCCAAGTCTAGTTCAGAGCAGCTGTCCTGTTTCCAGAATATTCTGTGGTCCATCTCTGTCACCTCCCTTTCTTGCCTCCACTTACATTTGGGTCTCCTGTCTCTCCCTTCTTTGTCCTCTAGAGAGATTTTTCACCTCTGCTACCCCATATCTGTCGTTTTCCCCCATTACCCACTGGTACACTTAAAATCTTTCCAATCCTTTCAGCTTCCGTTTTATTCTCTTGGTAAAGTGTTTTGTGTAACCCTGATCATACCAGAACAGGAATAAAAGTGGATTGTGGCTGTCTGCCAGTCTGAGTTTTGGAATAAAGGAAGTCACAAATCCTTTTTTACAACACACAAATCCTTACAAAAGAATTTATCAACTAAACCCAAACCTGTTGGAAAAGCCTTTATGCCTTCTGAGCCTACTAAGTAACAAAAAGCCTTTGAAGAAAAAGAATGGATTTTCTTTAAGGGGTTTATTGTGGCACAGACTCCCTAGTTCTCAGCAGCACCTGAGACCTTCATGGGTGAAATCACAACATTCGGCTCCCTGAGCTGGACCCTGTGCTGTGCACTGTGCGGTGGTTTGGGGCCGGATGGGTGGAGTGAACGGCCAGATGTACGAACACAGGCTATTACAACAGCATGTGAAATTCAGTAGCTCCCTGTACTGGAGGGTACTGGGAGGACCAACGCAGGTGCTGCATCTCGGGGCCCTGTCGCTGAGCAGCAGAGGCTGCTTCATGCCAGCTCCCCTCCTGCCTGTCTGAAGTCACCCTTTTCTCTCTCTCCGGGTAGACGTGAAAGCGCCGTGTGAGGCACTTCCTTCCCCCAGCCTGGAGCCCTACCCGCAGAGCTCCATTGTGGTCACGCTCGAGGACATGGGTCTCTGGATGAAGTTTCATCAGATAGGAACTGAGATGATCATCACCAAATCCGGCAGGTGAGGGGAGCAGGACAGCTGCCCACACCACACCCCTCCAAGCTGTTAACAAAATCTCCAAGTGCTCATTTTTGGAATGGTGGCCCTTAAACTAGTTTTTTAGCCAAGTAAGCACATCTCCCTGCCCCAGCAGGAGAATTGCACTTTCAGGATGCCATGGAAGTCCAAACTGTGAAGTGCAAAAGGTCACTGTGGGGCTGATGTGCTGAGAAAACTTCTGTACTCTTATCTCGGCACTTAACACTGATGTTCTTCCTGTCGCTGAGAGGTAGCTCTGGAAAGTGCTCTGGGCTTCCTTTGCCTCGGTCGCAGGCAGCAGCAGCTGAGCAGTAAATGTCTAGTTTTGAGTCTGCATTTGCAGACAAGAACATGGTGTAGAATAGTAACAATCTGTGTGTGCCGACTACTCTAAAGTTTAAATGAGTCATGCATTGTGGAGCTTGCAGGGAAATAATATGAAATTGTGGAACTGTATTATGTCAAAGCTCCTGTGAGCTGAAATAATCCCCTTGGGTAGGGAGGTGGGTGTCAAAGCTTTTTTGCAGAGTCAGAAGATGAAAGTGGTGGCAGGGAGTACTGGAATGGAAAGCTAGATGTGCTCTTAGATGAGAGCACATTTTCTACCCACGCTAGAAAATGCTCTAATCTATCCTCCAGATCTGTGATAGCTGCAGAAAGCTTGGAACTATGTGCAGATTCCAAATATTTTATTTTAAGTTTCCCACTGTTGTGTTGCGGGATCAGAAGAACAAAAGCAGTAACAATGTCAGGCCATCCGTGACCGCTGCCCTGTTAGGGCCTATTCCACCTAAACCCATAGGATTAGACAGTACATCAGTAAGAGAGAAAAATGTTCAGTAGCTGGCCTGTAGAAATACTGCTACCAGAACTTTGCACGATAGTGAGTAAACGTGACCTGCTGCTTGATCATTAGACAATATCCACTTTATAGAGAAATCCTTATACTGTGTATTTGATTTCTTCTTCAGACGAATGTTTCCACAATGCAAAATCAAAGTGTCTGGCTTAATCCCTTATGCCAAGTACCTCATGCTGGTAGATTTTGTGCCAATGGACAACTTCAGGTACAAGGTAAGTACTTGAAATAATAGAAGTTATGCTCTCCTTCCACCTTTGAAATAGATGAATCTTTATGCTTCACTGGCCAGGCTGATAAATAAATTGTCTTTGGACAAATTTAGAAGTAATTGGTGGATTTTAGGCCTCTCTGGAGTTATTTGTCACTTTTGCATGGGGAGCGGCTGGAAAGGTAACTGATTTTCATTGTAAGCAGTATGGTTTTATCACAATTAACATCAGACTTCTCTGACAACTGTTTGGAGAAAGGAATAAAAAAATAGGCCTAAATTTGCAGCTCTTTTGGTAACATGGTCATGCTCATAAGAGGGAAGCTGCTACTTCTCAGGACTGTGCTTCAGAGGAGTCCACTAAAATGACAGTGAAGCAAAGTTGCTGCAGCTTTCCTGTAATGAAAGTAGGGGTTTTTTTAAGCTCTAGATTTCCGTCTTTCCCTTCACAGTGGAATAAAGATCGGTGGGAAGTTGCTGGAAAAGCAGAGCCCCAGCTCCCTTGTCGCACCTATGTCCACCCAGATTCCCCGGCTCCTGGCAGCCACTGGATGAAAGAACCTGTCTCCTTCCAAAAACTGAAGCTCACCAACAACACTCTGGATCAACACGGGCATGTAGGTTGTAGCTGGCCTTTGTGCTGTGCTCTCTTGGAATTCGCTGCAGAAGTATGTTAAGGGAAATAAGTGAGATTCGTAAGAAATTAGATCATGTGGAAATCGAAACATATCCACTGTCCTCTTCCTTCCTCAGCCCAGCCCTTGTGCCTCTTACCGACCTGTGAGGGAAGGCTTTAGTCTGTACTGTCACTGTGGAGACACCAGGCCCAGGCAGGCTTCCCTGGTTTGAGATGGCTGCCTGGGAATCTCCGCAGGAAACTTTGCACAGTGTGTTGGCAGTGGTTGCAGGTGGAAACTTTCTCCTTTGTCTGTCTGTGCCAGATCATCCTCCACTCCATGCACCGTTACAAGCCTCGCTTCCACATTGTGCAGGCAGATGACCTCTTCAGCGTCCGCTGGAGCATCTTCCAAGTCTTCAGCTTCCCTGAGACTGTCTTCACTTCTGTTACTGCCTACCAGAATGAGCAGGTACAGTGTGCAAGTACTGCCCTTGGACATGTGGCCGAATACTCTGTCTTTAGAAATCTTGTAGAGGAAGGTGTCTCCTTCCCAGTTAGTCACCCCTGGGTGCCTCTGATGGTCAGTGGAGAGAAATAGGCACATTATAGTCCCTATGGAAAACATCTGCTCTGGGATGAGATGAATCATCCACTGTATTAAGTGCATTGTCAGTGATTAACAGAACCCTAAATGCAGTAAAAAGTATGGGCAAAAGTCCAGATATAGATGCTGACCCTGTATATTTCTCTAGTTGGATGAAGCCCACACAGATTCCTGAGGCAAAGTCACTTCTCTCTGTATGTCAGTTCCTAATGAATGAATGCTGGGATTGCTCAGATACTCTGGCGAGGGCATGCCCAAAACCCTCAGACAAGCTGTTGTGATAAATACTGAGGTGAAGGTCTTGAAACAGTAACGAACCCAATGTCCTTTTTATTTTAAGATTACAAAGCTCAAGATTGACAACAATCCATTTGCTAAAGGTTTCCGCGAGCATGGGAAGAACACTCGAAGGTAAACTGGTTTTTTCATCTTAATTTATAACTGGAGTTCACTTATGAATTTTACCCAAGGCCATTGAGCAAAATGATACCAGCTCGCTCTGCAGAGCCTGCTGCGTCGTGCCCACTGCATTTGTCCGTACCTGGGAATGATGTCCCCCTGTGCAGCCTCCTCCCAAGAGACTTGGGGAGTGGGAGGAGATACAGGATTTCCTACAAATGTGGGAGGTGTGACAAATTTGCGACCTGTATTCCCTTGCAAGTTGGAGCTAGTCTGGAGTCCGACGTGTGGACAGCACTGATAACGGGAGTCCACGGTAGATCACTGTGTCTCTGAGATCACCTTGATTCTGACATTTGGAGGCTCCCTCATCTCCTTTCCCTGTGTGGAAAAGCATCTCTTCCAGTAGGAGATTTTGTCTGCAAGAGGGAAGATGGATAGCAATACCAGCAAGATCCTCTGGGCAGCCAGTGAATGGAAAAAAAAAAAAAAAAAACTTTTAAGCATGCATCCATAGACTGGCAATAGAGAAGGAAAAAATGTTTTTTCCAAGCAGAAAATGTTATGAAAATATCTGAGAATTTGTTTTGTGTTATTTTATGCCTGAAAAAAAAAAAAAAAAAATCTCATTTCCTGGTGAAAAAGGCCAAAACTGACTCTTTTTTACTTTGAAAATGTCATGGATTTTCTTTTCTCCTAATAGGATGACTTCTGACTAAGCTTAGACTCATTTTCCATTTAGGAAAAAGCTGCTTTCAAGTGAAAGACCCACCCTACGCATACCTATGTGTAGAGTATGCATATCCAACATGAGGCTACACTTACAAACTCCAAAACCTCCGGTGTTTCCGTGTTGATTGTACCTTTTGTGCAAACCTGAAGTGGTCATCCCTTTACTACTTTGCCCCCAGCCTGCTGCGGGCGAGGGCTCTCCTGGAGGCGCGCGCTGATGGCAGGCAGCACAGCTAACCCTGTAATTCCATTACGGGAGCGTATTCCCCCGGGGCCTGCCAGGGTGCTTTGCTAGGAGAGGTGTAAGTCACAATGTCAGAGAGGTTCATCCCATCTTTTTTTTTTTTTTTTTCTTCCAGGGCTCATCCAGCATCCCTTGCATATTTATCTAAGCAAAAAGCTTACATACAAGCTTCCCTCATGTCTTATCTGTTTCCAGGGAAGGACGAGCCAAATGCCAGAAGCCTAGTCCAGCCAAGGGCCAGAAGAGGAAGCTGCCCGAGGAGAAGGAGTCCGGTGCTGAGGAACGTGGTAATATTGATCACAACAAACCCAGAGAGTTGGTTCCATATGGTGCCCAGGCCACAGGAAGGAAAAGAAGCAGCAACATGGTCCCCTTTCTGGGGAGAGTGGCCTGGGTGGAATGGCCCTAAAGAGTGCTGTGTGTGGCTTTGAGTCTCTGACTCTCAGGGAATGATCCAGAGGAGCCTGCTCACAAGTCACTTGTCATTACTGACTACTCATCGGCTCTCTCACCAGTCTCCCAGCCTGGCCATGCTTTGTGACTGCAGTCACAGGCTCTGCTTTCACAACGTCTCTCATCAACAGCAGTATGAGCTTGTGGTATCACCCATTGCTTTCTTCTTGGTTCTCATCAGTGCAGTTGTGCCAGCAGTGCTGTTTGTGCAGCTGGGTTGTGATGCAGATGTGGGAACTGATACCATTAAAAAGAAAAAAAAAAAACAAAACGCAACTCTACTCTTTCTGTTGGATTGCTACTTAAGCTTGACCATTCCTTGCTCCAGTTCCCAGTGCTGCTTGCAGTGGCACAAGGCAGCAGCACAACTAAGGAGAGAGGACAGGGCAGGACTGAACGCCACAGTGTGAGGGCAGAAAAAAGCTGGCAAGGGCTAATCCCTCAAGGCAGTATGATTGCAGAAGAGGTATTAGTGTGTTTCCTTCCACCATCCTGTGATTAATGCAGCTGCCAATAGACCATTGAGAGCTCTGGCTTTCTCTTCCCCTTTCTCATTTGTTTCCATTCTTTCTTTTCTCCACTGTGAGTCAGATTTTGAGAAAGATGAGAATGCAGATGTGAAGGAAGAGAGTAACCCTGTTGTGGTCAGCAGCGGGTACCCCTTCTGGGTCTCGGAGCAGAATGGCAGCCATGCCTTTCCTGCCGCATCGCCGGTGCCAGCTGACCAGAGGGAGGGGCTGGCCAGAGAGCAGCAGGTGCCTACGCCATCCTACCAGACATATCGGTGAGTCCCGCCTCCTGGTGCTTGTGTCCAAAGCCACCCTTGAACTGATGGGATTTCTCCTCTTCTACTGGATATTTCCTAAGGAAAACGGCCAGTGGGAGTGAGGAAGGATGCCTTTCTGTTGGACAGCATACCTGGGTCATAGGTGCTAGATTAGCATGGTCATCTCTCCACAACAAAGCCTTAAAGCCTTTCTGCATTACTTCAAACCCACTGATTCTGGCCTTACTCATGTCTTAGTAGTGCGCTTTACTCCCCTGTCCTGAAATGCTCTCCCAGCAGCTCTGTGTATCGCAGAACTTGCCTAACTTGCCTGTCCTTTGAAGGAAACATGTTGGAAGAGTGGCAGAACTCCAGTGACTCCCCCCTTCCCCTTCCTTATCATTGCAACTTCAGGCATGGGTTATAGTGAGCCCAGACTAGAACTGAGCCAGAACTAGAGTAGTCTGGGCTTACCTTATCTGGCATTTAGTTTTTCTGAGTGATTGACAGCAAGGCTTGGACTAAAATCCACACTAACAGTAAGATGAAGCAGTAGGCAAGGGATAGAGGGCATGCTAAGAGCTTGCCCTGCCTTTCCTCAGGGGATCTGTGTGGGTTTTCAGTGGTTTTCTGCTGCGGTAGGTTTGACTGGCTCTTCTCTCTGCCCTTGGGGCTCAGGTTCCACGAAGCCGGGGACAGCCAGCAGCTTCCTACACGCGACGCTGCGGCCTTGAATGACTTCCGGGCAAGGTGCCACCCCTTGGATCTCGCCACAGTGCCTGAGCACGACTCCAAACAGCTCTCAGAGGGCTTTGCCAACCTGCCTCCACTGCCCCCGCCTCTGCCTCCTCCCCAGGACTACACAGGAGTGGTGAACATGGCTCTAGACTCTGTTGGGAAACCTGGGGCCCGAGCGCCAGTGTACAGTCCGTACGGCACCGAGCAAGGCCTTGGCCAGTGGATGGTGCCTTCCCACAGCCAGTACAGGGCCATGAGCTACTCGGCCTTCTCCACAGAGTACAACGCACAGGGGCCTCCGGGACATGCCCACGGGACCATGGCAGAGTGGAGCCAGTACCCTCTGTTCCCATATGCCTGCTGGTGAACGGGAAGACCCTTCCCAATGAAAAGACTGAAAGAAAATTGTAAATGAGATAATATTTGCTCTGGAGTGTTGATCTTCAACCCTTGTCTATGGTAGGCAAAGGGGCAGTGCTGAAAGCGGTAGCATGGGACACCTTCACTTCCTCGTCTCCTTGCACAGCAACCCTCGCTGTATTTCACGGGCAGTGGCTGCCCCGGCCATGTCAGTGTGCGTCTGGCTGAATCAATGGTTTTGCAGTGTTTGTTTGGTTGGTTGGTTGGTTTTTTTTTTTCTTTTTTTCCCCAACAGGAGTAGGAAACCACAGGAACTGCAAGAGCAGTATTTAAAGAACTGCTGAATTCTCTGTCCCAGGCTATTTGCATCTTACATTTGGCAGTTTCCAAAATCCTTTTCTCCCAGGACTTGCATGCACGAAGAGAGAGGCTGAGGAGTTTCAGTAAGCTGTCCAGGTGGCCAAGAAGCTGTAGAGGGTTATTGCGAAGACACACAAAACAAGCAATCCTGGTGACCCCTTGAGCAGTTTCCTCACTTAGTATAGTCAAACTAAAGCTAAGGTCTTGCCTTTCTTCCAGCAGCATATGAGAGTAAAATACGCAGCAACGCCTGTGTGTCTGGAGCGCGGTGGTGGGTCCTGCAGGCAGGGAAGAGTTTGTCCCATGCAAGAGAAGCAGCAGCAAGGCTGAGAGTTGTGTCCACGTGTCCCCTGTGCCCATCCCTCTTCTGTCACCCCTAGATTCGAGGTTAGTGAAACACTCTTCTTTCTGCCGGTGGTGGAGGGAGGTTGTTTGCAGAATGTGGGGGGCTGCCCTGGGGGGTTCCGAAGGCCTGTGGTTCTCAGAAATAGGGCCACAAACAGCAGTGCTAGCTGTGTCACTCTGACCTCTTCCTTTCGAGAGAAAGGTGATCTTTCACTGTGAACTTCTTCCTCCTTCCACCACCTGCCGCCCCTGGAGAATATAATTTATAGCCGTAATTACTGTGCTACACTCTGAGCAAGTTTTGTCAATAGACAGCTCTCGCTGGCCTGGCATTGCTCGTTGGGCGTATACTTTAATTAATACCCTGTTGGCCCTGAGCTGCATGCTGCACTGCTGGGGAGCTCAGCACCTCCCAAGCTGGTCAGCAAAGTCATCCTGCCACTGTTTGGGAGCCTGTAGGGATCTGCTTCCCTGTTTAGTTGTCAGAGCAGTTTCACCTCCCTCACCTCTGTGGTCCCACCGTGGGGAGCAGCTGTTCTGCCTGCACACTGCCTTGCAAAGAGTATCTCGTCTTGGTGTTACAAGGGGGAATCATCCCTGTTGGCCCAAGTATTGGAATGGGCCTGGCAATGGGTCTTGTTTGAGACAGGGTCTTTGCTTCTCAGGGAGGATAGACACGTTCCTAGGCGTTACTTAGGGAATGCTTTCTTGTAACACTTTAAATAGTGGCCTGTGGCCATCAGTCGGTAGCGAGTTGTGTCATTCAGCGTGTATGCCAGATGGTTTTCTCTCTGTGCTCATGTGCGTGTGTCGCAAGATGTTGTCTATGACCAGACCTGGCTGGGTTTGTGACCACCAGTGCACCGGGACTGGTGCACAGGGACACTGGGAACGGCTGTGTGCTGGTCTGATGGGGGACTGGGTCAGCACTGTGCATGTACGTAGCATAGAGACGTGTTGCTTGTTGTTAAAATGCCTTTGAAGAGTAGCCCTACACATTTGTGAAACTCAGCTACAATGACTACTTCCTTATTTAAATAGTATATAGCTAACTGCTTCTGTACCACAATTATGGTACATACAGGGCAGCCAAGTACTTCCCCTCGGCTTCACAGGATGGGTGTGAGATGTGCAGCGTCGAGCAAAGGGCAGACACCACCACAGTATACGTGCATAGTACGCTCTTAGCCTCTCCTAGCACCCTGGCCAGTAGTGATTTATACCTGCTATGCATGACACACATGTGGATGTGAGTGACTCACCAAAAAAAATCTGGTTGGAGGGGAAAATATGGAGGAGATTGTTTTTAACTCCAGAATATTGTGATTTCCTGCTGTCCAGATTCTAGCCACGAGAAGGCAGTTCAGCTGTAAAAGACTGTCCTCTGTGGATACGAGAAATATTTCATCTCTGGCCATTAGTAGTTGATATTACTGATACTGGTTTCCAATCTTGGAAATCAGATGAGAAGGCTGGCTAGGGAGTTTGGTGCCTGGAGCCCTGTGTGCGGGCGCCTGGGGGTGGTGCTTTCTGCAGGGCCTCTGCAGCGGAGGCAGTGCTGTACCCCGCGGGATCGCTGCCAGCCCCACGCTAACAAGGAAAGAGAAAGCCAGGCACACGCACACACACACACCCCAGCTGCATTGTTAGATCTGCTTCTTTATCTTTGAAGTTGGGTTGTATTTCCCTCTGTCGCAGGGTGCTAATGGGGACGAAAGCCGTGGTGAGTGTGAGGAACTGAGGAGAACTGGGCAGTACAGGGAAACCCCTGTGCAAATACGAGTGTGATGTTGTGTTTTCAAACCTTTGGAATAGCTTTGCCGGTGCTGCTGCCCCGTCAGCCTGTTGGTAGAGCTGGTTTGGCAGTCAGCTCTGCACCGGGGTAGGCGACTCAGCCTTGTGCCTAGGACGAGCCATTAATTACTCATCAGCCTTCTGCTGCAACAGGACTCCTTGCCCTTCTTGAAGTGAATCATCTGGTTTATTAGAAAAGTACCTTTACTTTCCTCGCTCGCCTGTCTCCGGTTAAGGACTGCGGCTTGGCTGGTTTTTGAAGCCTTTGGAAATTTTGCCCGTAGGTGTGTGCTCTGGACTCTGCTGCCACCTCCTCCCTTTGCAGTTCCCACTGTCTTGTTTTCTTCAGCTGTGGCATTTAAAAGTCTGTATGAGCTCGACTGAAACGCTGGTTTTGCACACATGTGAGATAATGTAATGCCTCTCTGACAGCTTCAATAAAAGGAAATGAGATGTGCGGAAGGCAGGCCATTAAGAGCAATAAAATAAACTCTAAAGTGTGGTTTTTGTGCATCTCTTTCAAGCACACCACTGGCTCCACTTTAGTCATGTTACCTGGGGCCAGTTTGTACATGCATGACACACGCTGTTGATGTCAGCATTCATTGTTCTCCGAAGCGTATTCAGCGAGCCCCCGGTTATCTACTTGCATTGCTAGATGTGACTCAGTCTCTTGCACTAGTTCTTTGCAGCAAAATGTTTATTTTTTCTGTTTCCTGATCCTCTCCTGCAGAGGAGTTACATAAGGATGAGGGCAAATGGACTATAAATGGGATTTAGGTAAATTTCCTATGGGAAATAAAGATCCTGATTTATTTTGGTTTCTCCGACTGATTTTTGCAGCCTTAAGCCTTGTCTGACACTGCTTCAATGCCGATGGGAATGGCAGAAAACGGCTTTCTTGCCAGCACTGCAGTTCTCCTTCCACAGACAGCCACATCCCGGTGAGCAGCCGCAGGCTCGGGAGAGGCACCTGTGACGCTGCTTCCTGGCAGCCCAGCAAAGTGCCACCTCTCCCCGTGCCTCGCAAGAGATATGGCGAGTCCTCCTGGGGTGCAGGGTCCCCTCTCGCCTGGCCCAGGATGTGGCCTCTGCACTTGTACGCACTCACCCTCTGGCTCTGCGGAAGAAACGACCAGCTGGTTTCAGTAAGAGCTTATCTGATTACCAGGAGCTGGAGCGAGAGAGATTTGCTCAGCTGCTGAAAGCCAAACTCACTGTCTGGCAGCATCGCATCGGCCTCCTTGGCCTGGTCAAGCCCGGAGGGAGTGCTGCTCACCGGCACCTTCTGCGGCGCCTGGCATCGGCAGCGAGTCCACGTGTGCACAGTGTGGGGCAGGGTCTGCCTGTCCCCACGGGTGCTTGGTGGGGTCCAGGGAGGCTCCTTGCCTGCAGAGAGGCATGGGCTTGTCCTGGGGAGCAGCGTTTCTGTGCCCAGGTGGGCTAGGGCACTTGAATCGTCTTGCAGCTGGGCAGAGCCAGACTTGTTGCTTCCTTGAGGGTTGACCTGGCTGCGCAGCATGGGGGTGTCTGTTGGTTGGTCCTTGGTGAGCCTCCCAGGAGACTCCTGCAGTGCATTTCCTTGGTCCGTGAATGTGCTGCATCACCTTAAGCAAATCCAAGCAAGCAGCGTAAGCCCCCTTCCAGGAATAATAACATTCTTCAAGTCAAATGGTTTTTTATTGCAGACCTTAAAAGCCACCTAATTCACGCACCCCAGGTTGGGATCCCACACGGGGCCTCTTAGTGGGGGTCGCAGCATTTGGCTGACAACAACAAACAGCAGCCGTCACCCGCCGTGCGGGGCTGGACCAGCACAGCCAAATGCTTCCTGCCTGGGAGCTGCGGGCAGCTCTAGCCCCCTCTCCCCGCTCGTCAGCGGCCAAATGTGCAGGGTGCAGGTGTCCTCACTTACCTGCTTCCCCGCCCACAGCCTGAATTTGGTTTGTAAGTGGCCAAGAGCAAAGAGAGAGCAGGCAAAACTGTCCAGGGCCAGCTGAGAAGGGAGGACAAAGGGTTTTCCCCAAAGCCTGCTGCTGTGGAGGAGGAGGTCTGTCACACTTTCCCCCTCTGCCCAAAGCCCACCCCAGGCTGCCTGGGCTCCTGCGGTGCTCGGAGCAAGGACTTTGCTGTGGTTTTGTTGCGGCTCTATGGGGTGCCTGTTTCTGCCTGTTTCTCTAGGGCTCAGCTCTCAGTTCCCCCTGCTGCGAGAAGCAGGCGAGCTGCTGGCCTGGCTCCCGGCGGCCCCCGGGAACCCTGTCATGCTTTGTAGCGATGTAGCAAGGTTCGAACGTGACTTCTAGATGTTACAGCAAATCTGAGCAGGAGAAGCCTGGGGAGATGCAAGGCAGCTGCTTGCAGGCTCGTGGGGCGAAGCGAAGCAAGTCGGGAAGGCGTTTCTCCTCCGCAGCCCGTGCTCCCCACAGCACATGGCACACGCTGCCCAGAACAAATGCTGAAGTGTTCTTGAGACCTGGGCCTGAGCTGCAGCGTGAGACAGAATTTTAACCGAGGGTGAAGCAATCCTTCAGTGCAGGGGTGAGGAGAGGCACAGCAGCCATGATGAACAGTGTTGCTGCTCAGCTTGATTTAGTGTTGTTCCTTTTTTGTTTTTCTAAGTCATGCAAGTTTTTTTGTTTTTTTGTTTTTTTTTTTTAACAGCACGAAGTACTTTGCTGCAGGGTACTGGATTGCCTCTGACGCTTCTGTAATACTCCTTTTCTTTCTTTGAATGTGCAGGTGTACAACTACGGTGTTCCTGCCCAGACAGCAGCCTGCTCGGTGAGTGTAATGGATGGATTTAATTTCCATCTCCTACAGTTGTTTGGGGACATGCTGAGATTTTTATTTCTTCCTCTCCTTTTTTTACTAAGAGAGAAAATGTTGTGCCTCCATAAAGGAGAACGAGAGTGGGTAGTTAGCAATACAGGACAGGCACGCTGTCAGTCACTCAGCGAGGCATAAAACACTGCTCAGTTTTGGTATCTCTGCCTCTCATTGAAAAATAAGACTGTACACGTAAAACACAGCAGCTGTTTACAGCAGAGACCTCCTCTGTGCTGGCACCGTCACTCCTCCAGCTTCCATCTGTGGGGTCGTAAAGCACCAGCACCTGGGAGCTCGGCGTGACAGGCCCTGGTGGGTTAAGGGTAGATCTGCGTGGAAATGCTGGTGCAGAGCAGAAGGGGATGAGTCAGGCCTGATTTCTGTCACACCATGGGGTCCATCCCCGTGCTGGCTCTATTCGCACTGAGCAGCCAGCCTTATGCTCGCCCACAGCCTGTTTTGGGCTCTGTTTTACCATCTAGCAGAGCTCTGTGGAGACAGAGCTATTCAGAGCAGCTCAGGCACCAGCCAGCAGCATTCGGGTGAGGGGGAAATGAGAATTGCTGCAGACCCAGTAAGGGTAAGTCAGCCCTCCCGCATCCTTCAGGGCATCCCCAGTCATCATTCTCCAGGGATAAGAGCAGTGAACAATTGAGCGGCGGAGGGGATGCGATCAAAACCGCCCTGTTTCACAGGGATCCGCTGAACGCTGCACTGACCTAGGCTGAAGGATACTAACTACTCCCTGTAGAACGCCTGGGGACACGAGGGCATTTTGAAAATCACAGATGAGAGCGCTAGGCCAGGACAGCGAGGGTTCCGACTCGTCAGACTGGGCTGGCAGTCTCACGTGGAGCCCTGCCGCGTGTTTCTCGTCCCTTGGGTATGTCTGTTAATGGCCCTGTCCTGCCTCCATCCTCTGGGACTAATTGCCTCAGACTGGAGCAAATGTGCTTAGCGTTAAAAGGGGTCCATCGATTTGTGCTTATTCCTGAAAGCCTCACAGAGCCCTGTTTCCTTTGAAGTGTAAAAGCATCTGTCTGTCTCCGCTTCTCCAGGGGTCTCATGCTCCATTTGCATCTCCTCTGGGGAATCTGCCCCCGGCCCCCTGCAGTGCTCGGTTTCTGAGGGGCTCCCTATCACGGGGAGATGGGACTTGAAGACAAAGGCGCAAAGCTTCAGTCTAAGCAGGGTGTTGAGCTCAGCGCTCCGCTCGGGGTGCTCAGGATCAAGCTATTTCTGAAGGCCAATTTCCTGTACTCCAGACTTTGGGAATGCTCTCACTGCACATTTATCTGTGGTGGGTGCGTTGATTAGGAAGGAGAGGAAATAGCCCCTGGCTTCTTCTTGCCATGGTGCTTAGCTTTTCGTGCCAGACAGGGCTGGTCGGTAAGGAAAGAAAGTGAGACCTGGGCTGCTTTGGATAACCCACCATCCAGGAGCTGAACCTCACAGGGGTGACCAGAACCTGGGATGGTTCTCTGACGTGCATTTGAACAAATACTGTTGAATTGCAACCGAGTTCCTGCTCGGTGCGTGGACAATGTGGTCTGTGATTCTCCCCACCTGGTCAGTGGGGACTGGCTCTGGACCAGCTGCGTTTTCATGTAGGCGCAACCTTACAGGGGTGACTGTACTTCTTGGAGCCAGGACTAAAAGCTCTGGCAGTGCTTGGCGATCCCCGGGGTGGTGGTGAGGGGACAGCACAGATAAGCCCGGGCAGGGGCTGCCTGTAGCCGCTGCCGTTCGGCACCTCCCAGCTGGTGCGACGGGTTTCCTATTTCAATGGGGCCTCAGCGGAGCAGCAGTGGCAGCTCGCCGTTGGAGGCAGTAAATGGGCTCCCATCTGGTTTTAATGATCAGTAGCACTTCGGTGCTTGTTTATTCCCATGTTTTATGCTTCAGCAATAAAATACTGCTTCAGTTTGTTCAATCCATCCTGGTGCTGGATGGAGATGAGTTCACAGCCTCTGACAAAGAGGTCCCAGCGGTACGCAGGATGTTGGTGTTTTAGACAGCTGGGCAGGATCAGATGATGCAGTGGCAATTAGTTTGAAATACAAACGTCAGCAGACAGTATGGAAGGTAAGGAGGGCAGCTCGTCGTGTGCCTAGCAAAGAAATCTTGGATTAAAGGAGGGAGCTTTTGGTTCTGGAGCTGGAGCTGTGCTCCCTCTGTCCCCCACGGAGCAGCACGGAGCTCTGATGTGGAGTCTGAATGAAGTTAGTTTAAAACCGGGCACTTGAGGCAATTTTAGTCCCAAAGTGCTGCCCATGGTGGTCACTCAGCTGCAGCATGTTTTAACTTTCCCATCCTGTTACCATGCTTAAATGGTGGTGGAGACAGCAGAAATGCTGGCAGGGCCACGTCTCGCCATGGGCATAGACCAGCTGTGCTGCGGGTTACCAGTGCTGCGGTGCTTGGGGCAGCTACGGCAGGACTGCGAATTATTTTACAAAGTTCTTTGGAGTGAATACAGTATAATATTAGATTAATCTAAGGAGGCAGAACAGGTAAACCTGGGGAGCCGAGAGCCCGTCTGCGCCAGCTCCAGTGCTGAAGAGCAATCGTCCTGCGAAGGGACAGTCGGTATCTGGGGGTCTCGAATCATTTTTGCAAATGCTAGTTAAGCTTTTCAGCACATCTGAACACAACTCTGTCCTGCAGGGTAGGTGGGGACACTAAGGCAATGAGAGATTAAAGGCAATAAACCACAGAGGGGAGAAATGGGCTCTTTGTCTCCTTTCTGACTTTTATGGAGACCTGGAAACCTTTTGCTTTCTCATCTCCCATTTGTCTTGTACCCTAATGGTAGAGGAACAGTCTCCCCTGCTTTATTTCCCAACAGTATGCTCCTTGGAGGATCTTTAGCTCTTACCTCTAAAGAGCATTGATTTTTCAGCAGAGATCCTTTTTCCCAGCTGTTTGTCAGGGCTTGGAGCTATGGGGGGTATCTAAAGAGAGAAGGATTTCAACAGACTAATTAACCCCCTTCCAAGTCATTCAGGGCATGTTCCCTTGGTGCCAGTGATGTTGCATTTGTGCTCATTTTCCCTAGAAGGCCTAACGTAGGGGGAGCGATTAAAGGAAACTTTTCTCAGGCTGCTTTTACACTTCAGGAAGAAGGTAGGCAGCTGTGCTCCATTTGGTTGTCGCTTTCCCCAACGTCGTCCATCCAGCCGCTGCCTAGGCCAGGACCAGGCTCCCTGGTCTAGGTTTCAGGCTGACGTACATTTGGGGTGCACCACTGAGATCTGTCAGGTCCCAGCCATGTGTGAAGCAAAACCAATCCCCCAAACCCCACCAGGCACCCTCCGAAGGCCTTCAGGTTACACCAAATGTGCCACCTCCAGCTTCCCAAACATGGGGCCGTCAACGTGGAGGGACTTCTGCAGAGGTGAGTGGATTTTGCCATCATCCTGTCAGGAAGGGCTGTCTGCTCCTCCCAGGGTGAGCCTGGCCTCTGGCTTTCAATTGCAAATGAAGCAAAAGGCAAAGTGTTTACAAAGAACATTCTGTGGCCTCTGCCCTGGCCCAGAGCTGAGTCCGGTGACTTGGCCCTTGGCTCACCCTGATGGTGTAAAACCTCTTGGAATCAGAGCAGAGCTGTGTCACGGTGCAGGGGAAGGAAGAAACCCTGATCCCTACAGATGTTCCCAGGGGCCTTGTGCCGCTGGAGCCGAGCGGGGCTCTGGGTGGTGGGAGAGAAGCGAAGGTGGGCAGGCAGCGGGGTGCCAGGCTCGTCCTGTGCTGCTCCCAGCCCGAAAGGGGGGATGGTGAGGGGAAATAATGCTGCGATTCCTGGGATTTGGGGTTGGGACAGTGTGAGCTGTGGCACGAACTCCTCGAGTCCAGACTATAAAGTACTTCACAGGGCTCTCCCAATTGCCTGGCCTATTAGTTTTATGGAGGGGGATATTGTGAAGATGCAGTTGATCTCCTTTTACCATGGTAATGAAAATGTAACCATAGCCGGGAAAGCAAGCCTGGCAGGGAGGCAGCGGGAGCCCGTGTTTGGGTGCTGGGGGTCACCTCCCTGCGGGCTCCCAGGGTCCCCCAGCATCTGTCTGCTTCTGCCATGGGTGTGCTTGGGCAAGGAGAGCCTTCGGCCCTTGCCCCAGCCGGGGTTCCTCCCGGACACCCGAGTGGAGGAGGAGGAGGGAGCTAAGCGGCTGCACAGGCGGGGGCACAGTGCCACCCAGTGACTGCCTGTCACCTGCCAGGGGCCAGCTGGGGCAGGGCCCTGGCCAAAAAAAGGGGTTTGCTGCCAAGGTCTGGGGGCCTGGAAGCCCCAGCGAGGGTGTCCCGAGGCGATGGAGACTATGGGAAGCGACGGCTGCGTTGCTGCTTTGTGACTGAAGTGCACAAGGGGCGAAGCTGTCGCGGCACGTCTGGAGCGAGGGCTTTGCCTGACTGTTCTTGTTCAGGTGCTGACGGAGGCCGACTCTAGGGCAAGTTGGGGCTGATGCAGCTGATGTTTTGGGAGAGACCCTGGCAGCAAAACAAGTGGAGGAGGAGGCAGAGGCGGGT
>KL285309.1:0-17196 GCA_000699545.1 Podiceps cristatus
GGTGGGGTGTAATTTTGTTTTTTATTTTTCCTTTCTCTGAGCCTCCAGACTAGTTTTAAGCAGCAGTGGTGGCTGCAGAGCACAGCCGAGCTGCGCTTTGTCCCTTTTTCCAAACCACGCACGGAGCAAACCAGCAGTACCACGGGTCGAGAAACACGGGGCACACGGAACGTGAGCAGTATCAAGGCCTTTCAAGGACAGCGCTGCCGGGAGCTGAGGAAGGAGGGTCTCATTATGCCTCCGGCCCCATGGCCGTTGGGTGCCGGAATCCTGTCAAGTACGCCTTTGCCAGATATTTGATAATCAGATAAAAATACAAGGGCAAATGACAGGAGAAATGTGGAAGTGTAGAAATGGCAGAGAAAAAGAGTGGAGAAGTGATTGAAAGCTGTTGTCATAGGGCATCTTAGCTTTTTGTTCTTTTGCAGTTATAGTCCAGGACGGGAAGAAAACCTGAAAGAAAATGTTGCTCTTCAGTGGGGATTTTGTTGAAAGCATGAATCATAAATCATAGGGCGTGGTACTGTCTGGACACAGGTAGTTTGGAAAAGGGGTGAAATAGCAATGGTTATGTTAGTAGTAGCGAGTAAAAACAGAAACTTAATTGCAAATGAAAGATCTGAACACAAACCATCAAAAGTGGAGATAGTTAAGCTTCAGAAATGTATGCCAAATTCAGCCCAGTTATAAGCAGTTTTGACTTAAACCTAAATGAAATTAAAAGATTGCACATACTAAACATACCCATTTAACTTCAGTAAATTTTCAGGCTTTGTGCTTCACGGGACACCTTTCCGTGTACATCTTTTATGCCACGTTCGCACAGTTCAGTGCTGAAGTATCTTGGCTCTTTCCAGGAGTGAGTCGAGCACTATAACCAATACGTGTCCCTGTTTTCTCCTCTCTCATCAGAGGAAATGTATGCTATGAACTCCTGTTTCTGTTCCAACAAGGGGCTTTGGGATTTCTTGTTCTACTTGAAAAGGCATAGGTAGAAGACTGCACACGTTTGGAGATGCACATGCAAAGAGAAAAAGACAAGATCAAAGACACGTGCCTTGTCCATGGGAAGAAGGGGAAGCTTTTGATGCCACTTTGTGCCCTGGGAATTTTGTCCCATAGTTTTGGAGTGTGGAAAACAGACAACTATGTCGTTTCTGTATCACAGACATTGTGCAGTCTTTCATATACCTGTGGACAAGGCTGTATATGGTGCTGAATCTAAAGAACAAGACCTTCATTGCAATGTGAGCTTTTGTGAAAAGCCATTACCAAGACTGGAGGAGAAGTCTGAAAAAGTAGCAGTAGATGAGGTTGCTGAAGAAGATGCAGTTTGGTATCCTCTTGAGTATTTCTTGAGCTCATCAGGTTTTATGCCCTCTATGTCTTGTACCTCTTAGTCAAGAAAAAGATTGGAGACAATAGTGGTGATGGCACATGTGCTTTGAGGCATTTACTACTTTCACTCTCCCTGTTAATCTCTCTTCTATTTTCTTTCTTCTGACAGAAGATAAAGCCCTGTTATGTTTTAGCGTAAAATCTCAGACGAGCGGAATGGTTTATACGGGTGTGGGGAACTGTCATGGTTTAACTCCGGTCGGTGACTCAGCACCACCCAGCTGCTCGCTCACTCCTCCCAGGTGGGATGGGGCAGAGAATCGAAAGAGTGAAAATGAGAAAACCCATGGGTAGAGATCAAGACAGTTTAATAGGTAAAGCAAAAGCTGCGCATGCCAGCAAAGCAAACCAAGGGATTCATTCACCGCTTCCCACTGGCAGCAGGTGTGCAGACACCTCCATCACGCGTTAACGATTCCTTGGGAAGACAAATGCCATGACTCCGAACGTTCCCCCTCCTTCTGTCTTCTTCCCCCAGCTTTACACACTGAGCACAATGTCACACGACACAGAATATCCCCTTGGTCAGTTGGGGTCAGCTGTCCCAGCTGTGTCCCCTCCCAGCTCCTTGTGCCTCCCAGCCTCCTGGCTGGTGGGGTGGGCTGAGGGGCTGAAAAGGCCTTGACTCTGTGTCAGCCCTGCTCAGCAGTAACGAAAGCATCCCTGTGTTATCTACACTGTTTTCAGCACAAATCCAAAACACAGCCCCATAGTAGGTACTATGAAGAAAATTAACTCTATCCCAGCCAAAACCAGCACAGGAACTACCTGTCAGGAGTCAACATGCCTATAGCTGTTATTAGTATAGAATGAAACTAGTAATTAGGTTGAACTGGAGCTGCTGAACACTGACTATATCTGTTGTGGGGCTAGTATTGCCTTACACAGTGTTTCCGGGTCCGGTGCGCGCAACGGAGGTGTAAGGGCAGCGTTGCCTTACACAATGCCTCTGCACCCACGCTCACCAGGCACGGGACCAGAGGAGCAGAGGTGGGATGACTGGTCAGCAAGTCCAGGCAGTGCTTCTGCGACTCAGCAATGGGAGGTGTGGGGCCGATGAGCAAGGGTGGGACTGCCCCAGCCCCTCCGTGGGTCCGAACTGCTCCTCTGGAGAAGCAGCCGTGCCCAGCTTGCTGTTCGCCTGGCTCTAACCACAGCTGTGCAAGTCCCTGCGTGCCCAGGTATTACATTTGGCTCAGTATCGGTGAATTACTGGTTTTGCTGTTATTTCCACCTGAATAATTGTGCCCTTGTAATGACCTGGGCAATTGCATGACTGATCTACATATGTTACTGTACTGTTACTTGGAGATAAATTGTTTATTCCTAAAACTGTTGGGCTAATGTCTGTTGTCATATCCCAAACCTATGACTAATTTGGGCCACCTTAGGTTCTTACATCTGTACACTAGAAGATGTACCATTGCATTAATGAGATAAGTATCTGCCTGTTAGTCCTTTGGTTTACCCCTTTGATTTAAATTTTATAGGTTTAATATTTGATCAGATGAACCAACAAGACTGGATGGGCTAGAGGTGAACAATGAAAATTTTAGGAAAGAATCATGCACATTTTCTTCTGTTATCACAAGTGTGTCAGTGGGTCTTTTTTTAGTGACCTGCATATGACACTGAAATGAATGTTAATTTTGCATGTGGTTTATATTTCCAGGTGTATTCATTTAAATGAAGTAATCAGTTGAAATGTAGTTGATGCTTGATGACAAGATGAATTCATCACTGCCAGCCTTCTCTTATTATATTTTCAGCAGGGGATAAATTTTGATAGATGTGAGGATAGAAGTGCTTTGCAGAGAACTCTTAGCATCACTCAGCCAGGTCTTGATGATGTAAGAAGTCACAAGTGTCTCCTTGCTGATGAGGTTGTAGGTTTTTTTGGGTTTTTTGGCTGATAGATTTTGCAGTGATGAGTCTCACCTTCAGTTCATGCCACTTTGTGTTTGCTTCTGGTCAGAGTGTAGGTAATGATCCTATGCAATGTGTAGGACGTATGTGTTAAATACCTTAGATCCACAGATTTTGTTTTCTTGAACACTTCTACCCAGTATCAGGTGGAAAATAGTTCTAAAACTCCATTGGATGCAAGAAATAAGCAGCTATGGGTAGATGAATGTGTTTACCTGTTGTGTCCAAAATAAATGTAATTGCTTCCACTGTTTTTTTATCTGCCTTACAACAGTTCTTTTCTGAAGTCTTTGATATATGAAACATTCAGAAAATACAAGGTCTGGATGCAGTTTATTTATCATTTACAAGAAAGTGCAATTTTTGTTGTATATTGGAGAAACAGAGAAAGTTTACCTTGAGTAGCTGTGTTGCTGTGTAAGTCATCACAGCACTAGGTCTGATGATACTCTATGTATGAAAAACACGAGTGCCTGATGTACACAAAAAACTGTCCTACAGGGTTATATTTAAAAAAGTCCTTGGTGCAGGGATGCAGATGAAGATATTAAATTGCAGAGATTTAATATTAACTAGATACAAAACTGCTGAGTTTAAACTATTAGTCTATAGATATCTGATGCATGAATAAAAATTAGGCACGTTTATTCTTACTCTTAAAAGCCTGATTCAGCAGGGAATTACTTTAAGTACTTTAGTAATCCCATTTACTTCAGTGGGACTACACATGAGCTTTAAATTAAACATCTGCAAGATATCTGTGCTGAAATAAAGCAAAGCTCCGAAGAATGTTCTCAAGCGCTTTGCAGAACAGAGGCAGGATGCTTAACTGATGAGCTCCACGAGCTGCGCACGTTGTATTGGATGAGTTCGCACACAGCCTGCTGTGTGGGAGGCAGAAATAGAGGAGTAAAGGTAGTACGAAAGCCATGGCGTAGAAATTTCAGAGACAACTAGGTCTTTCCTAGTTACATATGAACAGCCACAACATTTATGCCACTCTTTTATGTCTAAATTAGCATTTTTAAGCATAGTTCTGTATAACACAAATTATGTTGTCTGACTTCTAGGATAGGAATGTACCACTTTTTATTACTATATTGTAAATTCACGTAAGTTCTTGTGAATACTGGAACAGTAATTTTACAGGATTTTTTTTTAATTGCTGTAATATTTGAGAAACATTGTGTTATGAAACTAGTCTCCTAGCCACATCAGTGTCAGTTCTACCTTGCAGTTGAAGCTGGGACCTGGCCAGTAAGATAGTATACTTAATTCCAGAGATATTATGCTTACTCAGTGAAAACGGTTATTATTTTCTTTGCAAAACTGCTGATAAAGCTTAGAAAAACAAAAATACAGATCCTTTTCTAACTTGAAAACAAGATGAGTATGTTCTGTACCCAGACTTCTATTTTCAGCGTTGTTCTAAGCAACTAAATTAGATTTTTAAATAAAAATGCAGGTGTTTTTTTTTGTTTTGGTTTGATTTTGGGTTTTTTTTAAAGAAATGCAGCGTTTATGTTGATCTTTGTTTCTGAAGTGATTCTAACAGTGACAGAACTCTCCGTAAAAGTGAGACACAATGTACTGGAATGATATTTTTTTTAAAATGTATAAAGATAATAGACTATCTAGAATGATGGTATGCCATACTGTTATAAGTACCTATGAAATTATGGAAAAAAATACAAAATATTGTTTCTAGGTCCTGTCAACATTTAGTGCTCTTGTTATGGGTTTGTTGTGTTTTTGTGTTTGTTTGTTTTTTCACATGTCTGCAGAACAAAAATGAGTACATCGCTATACCTTAATCCACTTTAAAAAACCCTCCAAATGTGTTCAATTTTACAGTGCTTGATTTGAAGAATACTGTAACATCATAATGATTACCCTAAATTCCCATCCAATTATATAGGTGGAAAAGATCTACAAAATCAGATTTCTCCCTAGCAATTTTTTCCTAAATGGTGATCTTAATCCTGCAACTGCTGCAGTTCAAGTCTTGTTTCCTCAGGGAAGATAGAAACAGTTTATTGCTTTCCTCTTTGCAGCAAATTCTTAAGTGTTTGAAGGCAGCTTGTCATGTCTTGCTTTAGCCCTTTCCTTTATCCCGAGCAGGCTGTATCTTTCATTATTTCTTCCTAGACCTTTGACTGTCACTGTTGCTCTGGTCTGGACTTTCTCCAGTTATGTTAGGTATTTCTTAAAGTCTGGTTTTGAAAACAAAACACATTATTTGGTTAATGTTGTGCCATATTATAGTAGTGTAATTCCATGTGACTCCCAAATGACACTATTCTTTTATACTGGTGCCAGGAATCAGCAATTCCTCCTCCCCCCAACAACAAGATGATGTTCAACAACTTGTCTTCAGCGTGTGATTTGCTGTTGTCTTAATCCTTTCCCGCAGAATATTGTTTAACTGGTTGCTTCCCACTTTGTAGTAGTGAACTTGAGTTTCACTCAGCAGGTATTCACTTGCACACTTTTCTTCCCCCTTATGATTACTTCCCTGGGTTAAATTAATTTTGAATTTTCATCCCATATTGCAGTTCCTTCCTGGTTTCTAACAGTTTGCATATTTGCACATGCAATAACTGAACTCTTCCAAGATCAAGGTTATTAATGAACCTGTTGAATGTTAAAGGTTTTGGTACAGATTTAGCATTTGATACATCCTTCAGGCTTGTGATGTAATTATTAATAACCATTACTTAGTAACTGTAAACAATGTGTACACTTTTACCATAGCTTTGCCTAGATCACCTTTAACAAACATCAGCTGCTTTGCTGAAGTCAAAATATGTAATATTTCTTTTAGTCAAGGCTGAAACAGAAACACATGTAACATTTTGGTTTATCTCCGTGTGGCATCCGAAAGCTTTCCCTCCTGGCTGAGCAGTAGCACAGCCCTCCCCTTCGCTCTCCTCCAACTACGGGGCTGTCTTGTTTCCTTTTCTGTTCCTCCCCAACCAGGTCTCATTCTGTAATTTGGCCTTTTGGATTTTGCCCCTACATACTTGCACTCTTCCCTAATATTCTGCCTTTAGTAATTTGACCTACTTTCTACTTGAGTATACTTCCTTCTACTGTTTCAGGATCATTGAAGAGCTCTCAATTTAGTCAAGTTTGTCTCGTGATACCATTTTCCCTTCACATCGGGGTAGTTTCTGTTTATGCCCTTCACATTATTTTTTTAAGAAAACAGACTGCTCTTTTTGGAGTTTATAATAAAATAAAACCTAGTAGAGAGCAAATCTTAAGTTCCTGGTTTTTACAAGACAGTCTTGGCTGACACTGGCTTGAGATATTCTCGTGCCCCCAGCCCTCTGTGCTGCCAGCACAACTGTTTCTTCAGTGAGTTGTGATTTGGATCAGGGAACCAATCCAGCTTAAAAATAATCCAGCAAAAAGATTTATTTTTATTTTGCTCTTAACACTGAATCGTTTGCTCTGTTTGCAGAGCATCTATACAAACAATTGCCCTAATGCAATTGAAAGCATTCAGAAAAGCTGGCAGCTCTACAGTTCACCTCTTCTGGTTTTAATTCCATTCTCTTCTTCCTAGGAATTACAAATAATATTTTCCCATAATCCTTCACCTAAATTGCTCACGGTCTTGCATTCTCAGTCAGTTTACCCCCATTGGTTAAAGGAAAAGGTATTTCATATTTGACGTAGTCACTCATCTGCTGGGTAAAAAAAAGTTTTCCCTGTAACATGGTACTGCAATTGCCCTGTAGCAACCATCCAGTGGGTCCCTGGGTTGTCCAGGTCCCCCACCTTCCCCCTGTTCTGTGCTTTGAAGATCTAACAGCAGCACTCAAAGCACTCAACTCCTGCAACATTGTGTCCTACAGATTTTCCAGGTGCCCGAAGAGGTCCATGGCCTGATTGAAGCTTTTCCTGTTGTTTGGAGCATTTGCATTAGCTCTCACGTCAGATAAGAATCGGGATTGTTTCATGTTTTCTTAGTGATGTGCAAAGCATGTCTCTCTCCTGCCTGGATGTGTATTTTGTGGCTTTGCTTTGTTTTAAATTGTAGGAATGTCATACCTTCGAGATCTTAATTCCTCTGGTAATTTCCATGTAAATTAGCTAATGAGTTAAATAGTTTTCATACATGTTGCTTTAATACCGTAGGAAAAAACCATTCAGCAGCCTTACTCACTGCTCACCAAGCTTCTGTTTTTCTGAATACATCTATTGAGAGCCACTTATATTTTCCAAAGGTCTAGGCCCCGTTCACTGAAAATCCTTCTTCATTAGTTAGCAGTTTCATCACCAGTGATTACAGACCTTCACAGAGGTTTTGGTAAAGAGAATTTCTTCATCAGGCAGACAGTCCCAGCTCTGCAGCTGCCGTCTCCTGCAGCACAACTCTGGTTGAGGAGACCAGAGCTCTGTGGGTCACGCCGGGCCACCCCTGCCACGGTGAGTGCACCTCGAGAAGGCACCCATCCCAGCTCCCGTGGGGGCTGCAGTTCTCAGACGCTCCCTGAACATGCAGTTCCTTATGATCTGCCTTGATTTTATCTGGCAGATTTTAGCAGACATAAGGCTGAGGCCGCATGTCTGTCTGCATTTGTACCTAATTCTGTTTTAACATGGGGTCTGTGTTGTGATTTTTTTTTTCTTCTTATAAAAATTGAAATGCCTTTTTTTTTTTTTCCCTCTTTAAAAGTGATAATGTTAAATAACAATTAGGTATGATAGTTCTAATTTTACAAGACCTGTTGATGGCCACGGCTATTAGCACACATTCTGTTTATGCCGTGCTGGAGCAGAACAAAACAGCTGTTGCATTTCACCAATGAATCTGGTGCTTCTTATAACTTGGATAGTTGATTAACTTCATATAAAAATCTGTTCTTCTGAGTAAATCCATTTGTGAAATGGATTGAAAATCATTGTCATTCTAAATATGATTTATAGGTGAGTTTTGGTTGGTTTCTTTTTAGATGATGACAGAGAAAACAAGGTAAATGCTACCAGAGATGCAAAAGCTGAGCTTTTTGCTCTTTGATGATGAATGTAATGTGGATATTTTTATGCACAGTGTAGTCTCTTTTGAGATTTTTTTTTCTATTAACAATGTCCTCAATAAAGGAATTGAGCTTTAGAGGATGCTACCATGGGGTAAGCAGGCTGCAAAGACCTTTAGTAGAAAGCCACTCCCTCAATCTGCTTAAACTTTGGTGAGGATAATACGGCTTACTCTAACTGATTTTTGATAAAACAGTAAAACACAAACAGATGCTTGTTAGGCCTGAGTTGATAAATACACCCTATTGATAAGTTTCTTGTGCTTATCCAGGAATATTTGTCCTGGGGGAAAACAGTTGTTGTCACCACAGCTAACATGCAAGTTAAACACCTGAACCTGTTTTGATGTTTAATTTTACATGAAAAAATGTAGCAAGCATTAGCACATCATAATCAGCCTAACCAATGAATTTAAACTCCCAGCTGGTATGAGATTTAATTTATTCTTGGTTTCCTTCTATTCTGTTGGCTTTTTTAAATGCCGGTAACATCATATCATGATGGTTTTGTATGATGAAGAAACCTGTTCAGCATGTGGATTACACTATTAGCCCCTTTTGCATCTTAAAAACTGACTTTCTTAGCAAATACACTTAATATAATATTGCATTGCTGCAAAATAGTTTTCAATTTGTCCACTGAAATTTCAGCTTAAAGATTAGATTCTGCAATTTGTCAGACATAACCACCGAAGCAGCTCTCTATTCTGCAGGTGCAATACAGTTTTTATGCTCTGCTTTTGGTGAAGTCACATAAATTTGTGTTTGCAGCTCTGCAGTGAATATGTTATCTATGTCTGGGCTTCTGGCAAGTACAAGATGGACATTGGACAAATTAGTATTTGCATTGCTTTTTTTTTTTTTTTTTTTTTTTTCCCCAAAGACAAACTGTATGATTGGGAGGGGTTTGACCCTTACTTTTGTTTAGAGTAACATTGTTTTTTACTAGAAAACACCTCATGCTAGGTGTGGAGTCTGTAACAGATTTCCTAATGTTCTTTATCAAAGCATCATCCTTTAGTAACTGCAATTATCATAGTAACCAAAATCCTTGTATGTGAAAGTTTATGATCTTGTTGCAATAGGTCTTTTATGAAGAAGTAGGCATTATTTGAGTTTTTGTAACCCAACTATACTGTGTATTCAGCATGTAACAGTGAAGTTCAATCTAAGTTTCATACAGAATATAAAAATAGCCCCTCTGACGATGTCTGCTCTAATCACAAAATGTATATCTTCCTAATAATGTGTTTGAAAAACAATTATATGATGTTCTATTATGTCTGAATGCATAATAAATGTAATTGACTTATAGAATAATCAACTGTATTCAGTTAGTCACGTATTTATCATTAAATCTTTCACTTGTAGGTGTGCCTAAAACCAGCTGTCTTATAATGTCCATGGTAGGGATCATCTTAGTTCATGTTTTAGTTTATTAATTTTAAAAATTGGCAATGTCATTAACCTGCATGATATCTGGGTATGTTAGGTACAAAAGTTTATTTCAGCTGATTTGAGAACTAAAATTAATTTTGAAATTCACTTGTTTCATATGACAACACTGTGAAATTTTTGTTAATTTACCCATGTTTAACCATGTGGTATTTTTGCTTATATGAAGTTCTGCCATGAAAACAAAAAAAATGTAATAGAGCTGGCGGACTGCAGTTCTGTGATACAGCAAGTTCTGTGATACAGTAGGGGGTTGCAGTTTTGTTTTCCTGTATAAAGTGATATGGTTTTAGTTTTGTGTAAGTCTAAGACTGCAGTTTTTGTCCAACTAATGAAACTTTTAATGAGATTTTATTTTTGACAGCTGCTTACTCAGCATATTTGGAAAATTGAGCCTAATGAAATATTTTTAAAATGTCAGCCATTTTAGAAAATTCGTGATATCAGGATTTTCCTACCCACAATTTCAGTATCCAGAAAGTGAATGAATTGGTCACTATGCAACTTTGTGATTCTCCCGTTCTAGTGCTTAAAATTTATTTGTATAGGCTTAAGAGAAGAAAAAAAATGTGATCTTTTCTGTGCCATATGGTGTTACTGGCATGTTTCTGGATTTTTTTGAGTTTAAATATATGAATATTGGTAAAACGATAACATTTGAAGTGTGAAAAGTGTGCATTGTCATTCTAAGCTGGAATTTTGTTGTTTTTTTTTCCTCTCTGTATTACAGATCTTGCGCTAGGTTGGGTTTCATCAGTCACTGGAAGTGCCTAGCTGATTCTGCTGGCTCCTGAGTGAGCTTCAGTTTGTATACACAAAAAGCTACTTGCCTGAATTTGGAAGAAGTGATCCTATGTGCACGATTGTTTCCAGAAATGCAGTATTTTGTTCTCCTCTATTTTCACAGGTTTTGGAGACAGCTGCTGTCCACGTTTGGAGGTGTTGTGCAGAGTTGGAGCTACTGTGTTGCCACCAACCTGAGTTAAGATTTAATTTATGGGGACAGATAGGCTTGTGCTGCCCTACTAATTTGAATTATTTTATACAGTAATAAATACTTTTCTTTATCTTCTTATGGTTTGATTTTTTTGAAATGTAACCCGTTTAATCTACCTAGACTACATAACGTTTAACACGATTATTGAAATAAGCGTGTGTGTGCGCGTGTATATGATGAAGTTGTTAAAATGGAAGTCTTCAATATGCAAGTAAGCTTGTTACCAGTAAATTTTGTTTTACTTCATCCTGTCATGCTTGGAGTGAGTGTTGAAAGACGAACGGGCAAGCATTGCTCAGCCAGAGGGGAGAAGCACGTCATACAGCCCCCAGAATAGCATCGGCAGTAAATATGGTCATGCTGTTCTTGCCAGAGATAGACCCAGATCACATTTGTAGCACCCACCGGGTCTGCTGGTTACCAGACGTTCAGGGCCTTTGATGAAACATTTACAGATGCAGCTGCAGTTCGGTGGGATCTTCTGCCGGCAGTGAAGAAGCTGACATCAAGAAAATGGGAGGAAACGGGATCACAAGCCAGGGAGTTCAAACAAAACGCAATTTAGTGGGAATACAAATTTAATCACAATATTAAAACACTGCTCCAAGATATGAACTGTGTTCTTTTAGATTCCCTTTTCATGTTAACTTCATTATGTTTCCCAGTGACTTAGAACCACTAAAGCATGAAGCTTTTGTAGAGCAGGAAAGGTGGACTGCAAAAGATCTCTTTGTTCAACTGTCTTAGGTCATACACAATTGTCAAAACTGGAATTAACATGTATTATAATGTGAAGTCAGAGAAAGGCTGAGATGAAAGTTTTTTCAAGTTATTTCTCACTTTGTGCAACATATTGAAATAGAGTAAGGTAACCCTGAAGGTCTGTGGCAGTGGCCTATCTAGAACATTGGAGAGAAAAAATTAATTATTCAAGGTCAAGAAAAAACCCTGTTAATTTCTTCATCTTGAAAAGACATATTATCCCCTCTGGGCCAAAAGGATGTTCTCACTCTCTTGTCCCTAAGCTCTCTTCATATTGACTCTTCTATTAATATCGCTTCTCTGTCTTTTTAATGTTTGTATCTTGCTGTGAGGACTGCAACAGGAGTCAAATTCTGCCTTTGTGTTCTGGCCACTGGGCTTGATAGGTTACTACAGGAACTGAGCTGAGGCATTGCATCTTCCTCCACCAGTTTATGTGTCTCTGTAAAATTCGAAAAGCTCGCTTCAGCTTCGGCAGCTTCTCTCCTCTGGCTTTGCCTCCCCACATGGTGCATTAGCTGGGGTGTTAGTGGAAAGGGTTTGTTATTTCAGACACATACCAGCGCCTGCTGCACTCGCTTCTCCCCTGCACTTGCACAGGGCACGGAGACAACTTCATACTTTCATTTGTATCAGTTACACACACAGGATTTAAATTCATCCCTTTCTCTGTATAGCCTTTTTTTTTTTTTCTTTTTGTCAGATAACTCAGTAAATACTAAATAGCAAGTACTGCTGCCTTCAGATGGCACTAATATACTACATTTATTTTTCTTAAGAAAACCTCATTGAGCTAAATGAGATGAGGGAAGTGTGTTTTCAGAGCAGTAGCTCTGGTATTTGTTCTCTATTTGTGAGTGACGTTATGCAGTTGAGAAAAAATCATGCCAGCATGTTTCAGTTAGTGCCAAAAGAACATAGGCAGCGATTCAGTGCCCAGATCTATTGCTGCCTAAAACTGTATCTTGTCCTATTTATACTTTCACAAACGAGGGTCTTGCTTACAAGAGGAGTTAGGTGAATATTGTGTTCATGTGCTATTTGATAATGAATTTGTTCAGCTGTTTTACATTCTGCTGTTCTTTTATTTCAAGCATTGAAAATTCAAGGTTTTAAGTGGCACAGATAGTTTGTAACAATCAAGTCAAAGAATCCCATTTTCTTAAATTATGGATACTTGCGTTGAAGTTAACGTCACTGGAAATACCTGGGTGCCACAAAATGCCGTTGTCTACAAGGCAAGAGAGTTGACCATTCCTTGCTAGTCAGTACATCTAAACCACAAATATTGATTACTAAACTCTTAACCACTTAAGCGATGTTTAAGATTACTAAACGCTTAAACACTTTTAAACTATGTTTAAGAAATAAGACTCACCTACAGACTAAAAGAATAATTTAAATTAAAGTGGAATCAGTTTGGATTATGACTCAAGTTTGAGGTTTACTGATTGGTATCAACTAACAGTCCTATTCTTTTGTGCTTTTTCATCAACACTTGCCAAAGGGCTGAAAAACTCAAAGAGCAATTATCAATCAAATACGAAGTCACAGCTTCATTAAAGAAAAACAGGAGATGAAGTTTAAATCTGTCGGAAGGCCTAACAAAATAGTGTCCTGATGTCTGGCTGGAGAGACTGGAAGTTGTGTAATGGGAACTCTGAGACACCTTTCATCAAGCGCAGAAACGAGAGCTGGTACTGGAAGTCATGGAAGCGGAGGGCCCTCCGCTGGGAAATAACAGGAATAAAAATTCCAGTTGGCTAATACAGATGTAGTGAGAAGTGGAACTTAATGAGAATTTATCCAGCTTTTAAAATTCAGTAAATACGGTAAATTGATATATCATAATTGACCACTAGAGTTTCCTTTTTGCTTCTGCCATACTATGAAAAGACACTGCAATACTGGTGCATAATTTACATGATTTAGATTGGGGTTTTTTCCCAATGTTACTCAATAAGAGAAAATATGCTACCCATGCTTACGGCTCCTGTTCCTCCACAAGCCATCATGAGCTGGCTTACCCAGCCGGCCCCAATGATTTCCCTGTGGTGGTGGGGAACCCAGGATGGCGCAGGGCGGCTCCTGCTCGGAGCAGAACAGCCTTAATTCGTGCCACCGTGCTGGTGTGGGGTGTGCTGGGATTGACCTACACTTGGGAAAGCACTTTTTCGTCTAACGTGGATGTCTGACTATCTCATGAAGTAGGATTTCAAGGAGGCTAATTGAAGTATTTTGCCTGCTAGTGCTTGATTTTTAGTCCAGGCTTGCACAAAGGTAATGAGCAAACAGCAAGAATTAAGAAGAAATAAGAATTTCCTTATTTAAATGAGAACTATGTACTTATGTTGTCTTAATGATTAATGTTGTTAAAAGTAATGGCTCTTCCTCAGTGGCAGCTTTTGCAGCTTTTGATTTTTTTACTTGTCAATGAAAATGTTTGGAAGTACAAGATAACCCTTTAAAGTATTTTAAAACTGTTTTTGTGAGCAGTTGGCTGAAAAAGATCAAATGTTTAAACTCATAAAACTTATAAAAGTTTTCACAACATTTTCAATGAAAAGTATAACTAAGATTTTTTTTAGAAATTTTTGAAAATTATTGAACTCTGGGCTTGTTTTGAGGAGGGAAAGACTCTAATTTCTGTATTTTTTCAGGAAATATATTTTAAAATTATTTTCCAGTCAAATAAGTACTGCATGAGACTTGAAAGGACATTTTACAAAAATGTATTTAACCCCTCAGATTTCCTTAAGGCTTTCTGTGCTTGGTTGTCATCCCAGTTACTGGATCTTTATATTTTGCAATGTGGTTGTAGTTGAATTTGAACAGGTCTAAGACCTGATATGCATCACCCATTGAAGTCAGTACAAATCACCTCACTCACTAACTTTGGTGGACTTTGTTTCAGCATCTAAATAATCTATTTTACTAGCTCAAAGTTGCAAGCTCTGTTTCTGGCCACGGGCAATAGCTGGAAGATAGATACGATTTTTTACATTGTTTGTGCTGTGGTAATAATGTGAGTTTTAATGGGCAGCCAAAACCCAATGTGCTAGACAGTGCTGTGTAAACATGTAACATGATGGCAATCTTTGCTCAACAAAATGTCATCACTGTTTGATTAAAGCCAGTAATAAAATCAACACCTAGATGTTGTGCACAGAGATGCAGAGCACAGGAGAACTTTTTGATGGAATTTTTACTGGTATGAGTTACATCTCTAAGATAAGCGAGGGAAGATGAACATGTGAAGTGATGGTACGAAATTGTTCCTAACAGCTCAGTAATGATTGAGTTCCTTAGCTGGCGCTTTACACATACGCACAGAGACAGCAAACATGGGCAAGTACATAAAAACATGGTTTAGCTCTTTTGAATTTGGCTGATATGTTAGATTTTATAATTTTAAGATGCTGTTTGTATAAAAATTTGAGGAGTGATAGACTGGATAAATCTGTAATGACAATACCCAGATTTTAAGGTTTATAGCTAAGAAACTGCCTTTTTTTGCACATGTTGTAAATATATTAAATGTATTTCTGTGCTTGATTAAAAGGCCTGATATTTCAGGAAAATTTACTCCAGTCATCAAAACTGTTGAAGTTTTTATTGCAATGGAACAATGAATATTTTTCTTATATCTCAAGAACTAGAAATGTATGCGATCACTATGAACTATTTTGAAATACGCTTACTGTAAAACTACTAAGAATAATTTTATATAGAAAAAGTAATTATTAAGTAGTATTTAAGAAGTACTGACATCTGAAACTCCCTCTGCATGGAACAGGTTGGACTATGGTATTTCGGGAAAACTTTAGCAGAATTTTGCACTGAAATCCCTGAAGAAAACCTAGTATGACATGTTAAGTAACTTTGAAATAATTCTAAATAAGACTAAATAAGTTCTATTAATAGTTGGATTTTGTTGGATGTAAAATGGTAACTTAGTAATTAGAATATGCATCAGCTATCTAGAATTACTTAGGTTGGCATCCTTCCATGGTTTTATACACAGTTAAATTAGGGCATAGATAGTTTCAACTGTGACTGTCAAGATGCAACTTTGCTCTCACCCTTTCCGAAGAGTGGCGTATCTAATTCATCAATCATATTAAAGACAGTTCTTGTGTCAATATTAAATCTCACCTGTGTATCTGAATTCAATGCTGTGGGTTTTTTGACTCATGTCATCACCAGTAGTGCAGCGTCTGCAACTGGAATTTAGCCAATAACTATTGATGACAGAAGGTCCAGAATAGAACCCGTCTTACTTTCCCAACCAGTATTAACTCCTGCACCACTGCCAGTTAGACCAGTTCTGCACTTGGAACTGAACCAGTGTATCTGTTAATGATGCATGCACAGAATCCAGCTAATTTTCAGCTATAATGGCTCTGGTTGCATAGGAAAAACAAACCAAACCGAACAAAAAACCCAAACAAAGAAACAACAAAAAAGAGATTTTTTTTTCCCACCTATAATCAAACTTGGTTTTCAATACGCACAAAAAATTGATCTGATAAGAAAAAAGATTGTCATGTCATTTTTTACTGCCAGCAATACTTTAATGACACATCCGGCCTAGCTGTTTCCTGACAGCACCATGGAGTAAGTGGTGAAGTAAGGAAGAAAACAACCAGAATACTGATTTCCAGATCTTTGACTGAACTTATACATCAGCTTATTAAGTTGATTTTGGTACTGTTTATCTATTAGTAATACCTGTAAATGTTATTTTCTTTCCATGATGTAAAGATATGCGCATAAAAAACCCCAGGCTTGTAGACTGTATATATATATATTTGTAAACATGTACAGGATGCGAGGAAAGGCCCAGGAGAGGCCATGTAGAGACACTGGGCAAGAATATCAGTATGGCAAGGAAAGTCATCAATGAGGCAGTGCTCGCAGCCTGCTTGGAATGGCAACCTGCCAAGACGCCGGGCAGATTTGCAGCTGTGTGGCTTTGTGCCTTGCACCGCTTTTGTCTTCATGACATCTACATGTTAAAAAGTGCCTTTAACAGAGACTTAACTTTCATTTCAGTTGTGTAAAACGTGGTGTAATTGCCCATGGAACAAGTTTTTCCGGGATGCTGCAAGCTTTTTTCATAACCTGGCCCTTTTGCTTGCTTTTCTCAGTGTAGGCGAAGGTAGAGGGGCTCAGGAGCAAACATGGGTGTTCGCCCTGAAGAAAAAGGCATCAGCCCCTTTTCGGCTGCAGCATCTCCGGAAGGAGAAGGTACTTCGCACCATATTTTTGGAAAAGGGGGGCCTCGTGTGGTCGGCGGTGAGAGCAGCTGGCTGCCGGGCTGGGGGGAGCCGGCCGCCCTGCGCGGCGCTGGGGAGCTCAGCCGGTGAGGAGGCCGAAGGGAGAAGAAACGCTGAGAAGGACGGCAGCTGCTCTGTTATTGACAGGGTCTGAAGCAGGAAATGCTGCTCTCACTGGTCCTTTTTCCCTCATGGGATTCGAAGAGAAATACCTTTCATTGCCAAACTGTAACTCAAAGTCCATGTTTGGTATTAATGTGTTGAACAAGAGAATTGAAATGGAGTGTCTGTCTGGGAACTGACAAAACGACACCACTTTGATTCAAGGACA
>JMFS01121011.1:0-15785 GCA_000699545.1 Podiceps cristatus
GTCTCACTTCAGTGCCTGGCAAAATTATGGAAAAGATTATTCTGGGATACTTAAAAGACAACACATGGCATTGGTCCTAGCCAGCACGGGTTCATAAAGGGTAGGTCCTGCTTAGGAAACTTAATTTCTTTCTATGACCAGGTCACACACCTGGTTGACCAAGGGAAGTCAGTTGATGTAATCTTTCTTTATTGAAAGCCTTTGATACTGTCTCTCATGGTATCTTCCTGACCAAAATGTCCGTCATACAGCTAGATAAACACATAATGCAATGAGCGAGCAGTTGGCTGACAGGTCGGGCTCAAAGGGTCATAGGAAATTACATTGGGCTGGTGAGCAATCACTAGCAGGGTTCTGCAGGGATCCATCTTAGGGCCAATACTCTTTAATGTTTTTATAAATGACCTGGATGCAAGACTTGAAGGTTTACTAAGTAAGTTTCCAGATGACACAAAATTGGGGGGAGCAGTTGACACTCTTGAGCACAGACAGGCCTTGCAGAGGGATCTAGACAAATTAGGGAGCTGGGCAATCACCAACCGCATGAAGTTTAACGAGGGCAAGTGCCGGGTTTTGCACCTGTGACACAACAACTTTGGATGTACCTACAGACTGGAGCGAGGGCCAGCCGCGTCCTGGGGTGCATCAAGCACCGCATCGCTAGTCGGTCAAGGGAGGTGATTGTCCCGCTCTGCCAGCCAAAAGGGCCAATCGTGTCCTGGGGTGCGTCAAGCACTGCATCGCTAGTTGGTCGAGAGAGGTGATTGTCCCTCTCTACTCTGCACTGTTGCAGTCCCACCTAGAGTGCTCTGTGCAGTTTTGGGTGCCACAGCATAAAAAACATATAAAGCTACTCGACAATGTCCAGAGGAGGGCCACAAAGTTGGTGAAGTGTTTAGAGGGGAAGCCATATGAGGAGTGGCTGAAGTCACTCGGTCTGTTTAGCCTAGAGGAGACTGAGGAGAGACCTCATTGTGGTGTACAGCTTCCTCACAAGGGGAGGAGGAGGAGCAGGTGCTGATATCTTTCCTCTGGTGACCAATGATAGGACCAGGGGGAATGGTAGGAAGATGTGCCAGGGGAAGATATTAGGAAGGGTGGTGAAGCACTGTTAACAGGTTCCCCAGGGAAGCAGTCATGGCATCAGGCCTGACAATATTTAAGAAGCATTTGGACAACTCCCTCAAACACATGTTGTGAATCTTTGGGCTGTCCTATGCAGGGACAGGAGTTAGACTTGATGATCCTTGTGGGTCCCTTCCAGATCAGGACATTCTATGATTCTTGGAATCAAATATAATGATATTAGAATATGTAAAACAAATGGTGCACAATTTCTTACCACCCAATGATCATACAGCCCATCCTGAGCACTGATCACAGAACAGGAATATTCCTCAGCAGCGATCTCTGAACAGCAAGTTCCAGAGAGAGTGAGCAAGGGGACAAATAGTGAAATGAACAAACAAATGAAAACACAAACGAAAGAATGGGTCCAAACAAATGAAAAGGACTCCCAGCTCACCAGCTGTCCCCTACTTATACTGTGTGCAATGTCTATGGTATGGAATACTCTCTTTTGCCAGTTTAGGTTAACTATACTGGCTGTACCCCTCACATGTTTTGCACCTGCACATTAGCAAAACCTGTGAAGCTGGAAGACATCCTTGATCTCTTAGCAACAACTAATAACATCAGTGTGTTATCAACATTCTTCACATACCAAATCCAAAACACAGTATCTACTGGGAAGAAAATTAGCTCCACCCTGGCCAAAACCAGGACAATAACACAAGGATGTTTTTGTTACTGCTGAGCAGTGCTCACACAGCGTCAAGGCCTTTTCTGCTTCTCGCACCACCCCACCAGCGAGCAGGCTGGGGGTGCACAAGGAGTTGGGAGGGGACACAGCCGGGACAGCTGACCCCCACTGACCAAAGGGATATTCCATACCTTATGATGTCATGCTCAGAAATAAAAAGCTGAGGGAAGAAGAAGCAAGGGGGGGCACGTTTGAAGTTAAGGCGTTTTGTCTTCCCAAGTAACCATTATATGTGATGGAGTCCTGCTTTCCTGGAGATGGCCTGTTGATGGGAAGTAGTGAATGAATTCCTTGTTTTGCTTTGCTTGCACATGCGGCTTTTGCTTTACCTATTAAACTGTCTTTATCCCAGACCATGAGTTTTCTCACTTTTACTCTTCCAATTCTCTCCCTCATCCTACTGAGGGGGAGTGAGTGAGTGGCTGTGTAGTGCTTAGTTGCTGACTGGGATTAAACCACAACAATGTCCCAAACAAAGAATCCTTGTGTTGACCCTGAGTTCAGTCTATGTTGTGCTGACATTGTATTTTTCTCTCCAGAAAACAAAAATAAGTGCACCAAGTATAGCTTTTGTTGCTGTGAAGACATTTTAAGTTTCTCTAAAAATAATTAAAATGGCATTTTTCTTCTTTCTAACATCATGGGCTCATTCATCCACTTTTTAATAAACTTTAGATGACAATGCAAAAGTCTTGTGTCATTTGAATCACGTGTTTTCAAACCTTAGATGATTACATCAGTCTCTTTTTCTTTCCTTCCAATGTTTTCCTAAATATTTTCAAGCACATTTAACCAATTTTCCCTTGAAACCCAACTGATACTGATTCCCCCAGCTAATACTTACCTTAGAATCTTTTTTTTTTTTTTTTTTTTTTTTTGGAAGAGAGAGACAGAACTCTATTCTCACTGGCTAGATTTCTGCTGTTTTTTTGGATTGTGTTAAGTATGTATGTCTTCACAAAATTTTATCAAACTGAAAATGACAGTTCAAGGGGACAGGCCATGAGAATTTCAGGATTTGTGTTTTCTCACTTCTTTACTGCATTCTAAATATTTGTATTTACACCTGACTGCCTTTCCCTTTGATTGATGTACTTTCATGTTATTTTTCTCTTTCGACATCTTTACCAAAAACTTAATGTAACCATAAACTCATGTTGTTTCAAAAGCTGATTTAAAAGAAAACCAAAACCAATCAAGCTATAAAATATGCAGTTCAAAGGCAGCAATGTCCAAAACAAGCCGAGCCACAGACAAAACCAAGCAGCAAGCTCTGAGGAGAATTAGGTCATATCTTTAAAGGATTTTTTTAAAGTTTCCTTCAGTTTGTTTTAAATAGCTAAAAATTTCAGCATCAATCCTAAATCTTTATGCATGTCTCAACCTTCTTATATTACTTTCCATGAAATATATAATAAATGTTCATGTTAGTAGTAAAAACAAATTAAGGAATTAGTAGGAGTTTCAGCAACACAGTACTGGAAATCATCTTGAAGTATGTAAGAATTATCCTGCATTCCTTCTCGTTTGAATGAGCTAACTTATTTTGAACATGATAATGAGAAGATACAAGCCTTGGAGATAACTGTACATTTACTTAAAGAGGTGCCCAAAGTACCTAGCTCTTCATGTAGAGCCATGGCATCTACATTTATTTAAATGAAGCACACCCAACACCCTTGTTATGACAGTCTGAGGCACAAGTCTGTACCTTCAAGACACAGTAGAACGACATGGGTCATGGAATGTTATGCTACATACAATTTATATTTGGGTTTGGAGATCTTCACACTATTAATTTTTGCTTTTTAATTTTTTCCCATGTTTTTATTTTTGTATGAAGGAATGGTTTGGGGTTTTTTGTTGTTTGTTGTTGTGTTTGGTTTTTTTCTTTCTTTTTTCTTTTTAAATAATTCACTTTTCTATACTTAGAAATACCTTAGAAGATTTAGAAATACCAGATATCTCTTAATAACAAAGTACACAAAACCAGAAATGCAAATGATACACAAGCCTTAGGCTCATTTTTGGTATTTCTGTCATTTCTGTCAGTGCTGTCATTTCATCCCAATTACAGGGTGACTCATTCATCTTAATAGACTGATAACGATTTTCAGAAAACAAAGTAGGTAGCACATTAGTACATTTAACTGTAGTTATTTGCTTTCATTCAGGACAACTACAGAAGGAAATTTTAACTCATACCAAAAGCCTAGACTTAAAATACAAATTTTATAATGTCCTGAGTAATATCTTGCAGAACTATGGCACTATGCAATTGTGCAAGGGAGGACAGGGGAGAGCATGGAATTATGAACTGTGAACTATAGGATCAATTATGTGTCTTTGTCAGCTTTATGCCTTTTCCATCAGTTGATTAAATAAATCACTCAGAAGAGCTTGGATGCTGATGCATATTTTATTCCTACTGGCAAGCTGGCTGTTGGAAATCTTTTCATTCTACAGTAATTACTTTTTTTCCCCTACTTCAGAAGATTTCAGCCCATAGAGATGTACTCTTTGGCTGAAAGGGTTGCCAAACTTTAGACAGTGCTGAACAACAGTTACTTGCTATCTGCATCAAATATTTAGCTTATATGGAGTATAAGTATATGGCATATACTTACGTTGATAGACTTCCTGATGAAATCAGTACTAGGAGACCCAAGGACTTCACCGGGTAGTCAGTATGCACATTGCCAGAAGGAGTCTATGTTGCAAAATACACAAATTAAGTATTTGTATCAATTTTTAAAATTTTAATTAGGTGCCTAATGTCCTTTGAATTCAGTAGGCACTTAAACAGTTTTGAGAACCGAGGCTTAATGTCTTTCTGGGGAACAAGGCAGAATTCTCTGTGGCTCAAATCACAGAGATAGATGCAATACTCTAAAAACAGGACTAAATGCTGATTGTGGAAAGAAGATTCTGCTCATTTTCTATTATGTCTGAATTTTGGGTGACTAGCACTTATGGAGTCCCACCACTAAGGTCCACAGACGTTCAGAGCTGGAAGGATATGCTGTTCCTAAGCAAGAGCTGTTTCCTTCCATTCAAATGACCCCACCAAAAAAATGCCTGGTTTGTTTCACACTGAAGAACTATGCTCACTGTTGCAAAAGCTAATTCTTGATTCTGACTTGGAAAACAAGGCTGTCTTAATGTGTAGGGTTAGATGCCAAAGGAATAGCAAACATGAAAGTTGGTGTTTTCAGCTATCCTATGTGAAACTCTCAGGATAAAGGCAGGGCTAGATCTGATCATCTTCTGGAGATCTCCTTTCTTCTTTCAGATAACTTAACTCTTCAGTTCCTCAAGTCCTTGCTTCCCAGAATTTCATGAATGTTAGTTTCCAAGCTCTCTTTGAGAGAGAACTGAACAAACCAAGATGTGATTTTTGAGAGTGTTCATGCCAAGGATTACTTCCTACAGATAATACAGATGAAAGGGTACCATTTTTGGTATATACATATTCCTCATATACTTGGATATACATATTCCTCCACTACTGTCCCAGCAGACTGCTCAGAAAGCAATCTAATGCAGTGTTCTCAGCTCACGTCATGTCTCCCTGCAGTACATGCTTTTTGTGGTGTAGATGTTGCCACAGTACCAAGTACTACTTAGCAGTTTTAACCAACTCTTTCAAACAAAACATGTAAATAACTCCAAGAAGAACTCTCTCCCTCAAGCTTAACTGCCAGACTGACAATCAGAACTCCCTTGTTCAATACATTTGGCCCTTGAACCCTATCCCTTAATAGCTTCTAACCCCCTTATTAAAATATTTGCAAGGAATATGGGATAGTATGGATCCAAATTACAGCTGAGCACTTTTATAAAAAACAATATATCTACTATAAAGGAATTAAAAAACAAAGCCAAAACCATTTGTGAATGTAAGGGAAGACTGAATAAAAGTCAAAACCGGAAAGAAGAAATAGTTTCAAAAATAAACTGTTTTAGAAGATCTAAAAACCTCTATCTTTCCATTTCTATAAAGGCAGCTTTTAAGATTTTACTTTAAATGGGTTTTTATTTACTAAATGGGAAAACAACATTTAAAGAGTTACAGAACAGGAAAATAAAATATATTTGGGGCTGTCTGAAGCAAAACATTTTCTGCTGATTTACAATGAAATTTTCAGGAAGCATATTAACTTCAAAACCAGGAGTATGAATTCTGTCAACACTGTATTGCCTATTTAGTAAATGACCATGATGTCTGCTTGTATTCAGCGACATATTTATTATAATTGCCACAAGAGTACGCACAATGGAAATATATCTTCCTTATGGATTTGCAATTTTACACTTTGGAGAAAAGCCTAAAATTTCAGCAAAAACTGCCAGAGTTTCACTTATGAGCTTACAGCATGTGAAAACTAAAGAAAAATATTTTCTTCCACACTTAAAAAATTTTAAAATTTATTCTTACTTTAAGAAATGTAAAGGAGCAAACAGGAGGTAAAACAATAAAAAGAATGCTTTCCTTTGGTATACCACCAACATAAATTTGTGTCACATTTTGGGAAGAATTTCACAATCTTTTTTACAAAATGGAAGAAATGCACTTACATTTTTGTGTCACAACGTAGCAAGGTTTTCAAGGGTTTTTAAGGTTTTTCAAAGACAGTTCTATGACACATAAAAAGCAGTTCCCTCCAAATCACATATCTTTAAATAAATCACATATTTATTGTAAAATTCATTTGATTATTTTTTTTTTTTAAATACATGCTTTGTATTCTCTAAATTACTGAATTTGTAATCATTAGCTGTGTTGACAGCAACCGCTTAGGGAAAATATCTCAATACTGAATTCATTACAGCTTCTTGTATCTATGAAATTAGCAGGAGTTGGATGTTAGTTTATTTGTTTATGAATGTATAATAGGTACTTAGACATTACAATACTGGTATTTCAGTTCAGAATGGATTTATGGATTCTGTGTATTAAACCAAATGGATTCTTACATAAACAGGTAAAATTTAGGTTGCAGTAAAAGAGAACACTAGGAGTCAGATTTTAAAATAAATCAGTAGAAATTTACAGACTACTCTTGAAAGTAATGTTGGGGCACAATAGGTTTGCTGATATCTACAATGTAAACTACCTCACATTATTTGCCCCGGTGGAGGTTTATCCAAGCAATGGAACAATAGCCTGAACTTGGTGATTAATCTGAAGAAAAAAATAAATCTTTTTGTCCCTGAAAGGGCTAAAAATACAGTGGAGAAGTTACACTAACCATTATTTCCGAGCTTTCTGCAGATAGTGAGTAAAGCAAAACAGTATTTTCTTCTATGAAGATAAATTTGTTGACAGATAATGTTGCCTAAATCCATGTGAGATACAGAAACTAGAGAAGGGGCACCTCAGCTCTCTGGGATCCAAACTGATGATGTGTTTTTTACATTAGGCGTACCAAGATCTTTGGAGCCCTCAGAGTAAGTTTTTAATCACCATTTAGCTTGTACATGGTAGGCACTGCAGGAAGATGGACTATAGGAACATCCAAGATTTAGAAGCCTGGGTTTAGTGGCTGCTTCAGCAGGGAGGATATGACACTGCAAGTGAGTCCAGCTGCATGTGCCTCTTCTTGGGACTAGTTGTAAACTCCTTTTGTTGAAGACAGATAGACTACACTTAAAGAAAGATTACAAGACCTGCGGGGCTTGACACACACCAAAAAAGCAGTAGTTGGGTAAATATGTCATTTGCCACAGAAAAGATCATCCTGAGCTTCAAACCTTGCAAATTCACTTTATATTAAATAGCCACTGCCTAAAGACAAAAATAACCCTGGGAGCAGAGAACTGGACAATGGTCCCTTGTTCTCAGCTAAATCATAGAATCACAGAATGGTTTGGGTTGGAAAAGACCATTAAAGATTGCCTAGTCTAACCCCCCTGCCATAGGCAGGGACATCTTCAACTAGATCAGGTTGCTCAGAGCTCCATCCAACCGGATGTTTCCTGGGATGGGGCATCTGGGATGGGGTTTTTTTCCTGGGATGGGGCATCTACCACCCCTCTGGGTAACTTGTTCCAGTGTTTCACCACCCTCTTGTAAAAAAACTCTTCCTTATATCTTGTGTAAATCTACCCTTTTTAGTTTAAAACCATTACCCCTTGTTGGTGGTGTTTTTTTTTTTGTTTTTTTTTTTTTTTTTTTTTTTTTTTTTTTTTTTTTTTTTTTTTTCCATGCAGCCTTCTCTTCCCCAGTCTGAATAACACCAACTCTCTCAGCCTGTCTTCATAGCAGAGGTGCTCCATTCCTCTGATCATCTTCGTGGCCCTCCTCTGGCCCTCCTCTGGACCTGCTCCACCCCACCAGGTCCTTTCCTGTGCTGAGGGCTCCCAAGCTAGATGCAGTACTCCAGGTGGAGTCTCACGAGAGTGGAGTGGAGTAGAAGGGCAGAATCACCTCTCTCGACCTGTTGGCTTCTTTTGATTCAGTCCAGGATATAGTTGGCTTTCTGAGCTGCAAGCTTGCAATGCCTTCAACCCCTCTTACCTTGCCTGTCCCTTCTGAACAGCCTGTAGCCAAGCTAGATGCAGTACTCCAGGTGGAGTCTCACGAGAGTGGAGTGGAGTAGAAGGGCAGAATCACCTCTCTCGACCTGTTGGCTTCTTTTGATTCAGTCCAGGATATAGTTGGCTTTCTGAGCTGCAAGCTTGCAATGCCTTCAACCCCTCTTACCTTGCCTGTCCCTTCTGAACAGCCTGTAGCCATTGATAGCCGCACTCCAGTCATGGGATTTGTCCCGCACTCCAGTCACGAGATTCATCCCACCAAGTTTCAGTAATGGCAACTATGTCATAGCTTTCTAGCAGCATGGTGGCTTCCAGCTTCTCCTGTTTGTTGCCCATGCTGCGTGCATTGGTGTAGAGGCCCTTCAGCTGGGCTGTTGGCTGTGTCACTGACCAGCCCCATTGATAGCCGCACTCCAGTCATGGGATTTGTCCCGCACTCCAGTCACGAGATTCATCCCACCAAGTTTCAGTAATGGCAACTATGTCATAGCTTTCTAGCAGCATGGTGGCTTCCAGCTTCTCCTGTTTGTTGCCCATGCTGCGTGCATTGGTGTAGAGGCCCTTCAGCTGGGCTGTTGGCTGTGTCACCTTCTTAGAGGAACACCCCTTAATTCCTCTTAGGTCTTTCACTGATGTTTTCCTGTTGGTTTCTACTACGTCAGGAGCCCCCGAGTCTACTGCTGTGTAGCCAGCACATCTCAGAGCACCAGGCTGAGGGTCTTTGCTAACTCCCTATCCCTTTAACCTTGTCATGTCATCCATCGTTTGTCACAGTCAAGACTGATATTATCCCCCTCCCCTTCAAGTCTAGTTTAAAGGTCTGTCAATGAGCCCTGATAGCTTGTGAGTAAAGACCCTCTTCCTCCTTGAGAAAGGTGAATCCCATCTGACCCCAGCAAGCCTGGTGCCATGCAGGCCATCCCATTATTGAAAAACCCCCAATTGTGGCAGTGATACCGCCCACAGAACTGTGTATTAATAGATTGGGCCTATCTGTTTCCTTTAGTGTTGCTGCCCACAACAGGATGGAGAGAGGAAAAAGCCTGTGCTCCAGATTCCCTTACCAACCGTCCCAAAGTCCTGAAGTCTCTTTTGATTGCTCTTGGACTACACATTATGGCTTCATCACCACACACACGGAAGAGCAGTAATGGATAATGGTCTGAGGGCCATACCAGGCTAGGGAATTTCCTAGTAATGTCCTTAGCCAGGGCATGGGGGAGGCAGCAGACTTCCCTAAGAGAAGGTCCAGCACATTGGACCCTCTGTTGCCCTCAGAAGGGAGTCAACTACAACTATCACCCATTTTTTCTTCCTCGTGGAGGTGGTCATGATATAGGGGGTGTACCTTTTCTGACCTTGACAACACCGCTAGTGTAGATGAACAGTCATCCACTTGGTCCACCTGGTTATACCTCACACAGCTGTTCTCGCTGCAGCTGTCCGATACCAATGAAAGGCTCTGGCATGCTCTGCAGCCTGAGACCTGGGTGGCTGCATGTTTTCATGGGGCCTTTGTCTAGGTTGCCACATCCATTCTGGTAAGCGCAGAGGATACAGCTTTCTGCTGGGTGGATACCATAGTTAAGCTCCTTCTGAGAAGGTGATGACCATCAGTTGAACTCACCTCTTGAGCCAGCAGGGTGACTACACCCTCCCTGCGCACCCTTCCACACGAACTGATGCATGAACTGCCGGCCCACGGCCTGGCTGCAGCCACACGGCCTGTTCGCCCGCTCTGGTGGCAGCGCTCCTGGTCGCTGGTGCTCCCCAGGCTGCTTTTGATAGGGGTGGGGGTGAGGACGGTTGCTCTGGCTGTGCCCAGGTCTTGTTGGTGTCTCTGGAGAGAGCTGCCAGCTCCAGGTGGGTCCCTCCACTTCCCTAGCATTTCCCTGCCTCTGGAAAACTCCCTGTGCACCCAGATCTGCCGCTCTGCTGTGGATCAGGCCGGCTCCGGAGCAGCTCTCCTCAGTGACTGAACTAAATAGCTAAAAAGTCTATTGTCCTTTCTTCCATCTTGTAAACATTAAAGAATGTTTCATTGCTTTTTCTCATAGCATTATGAATATATATATATGTCTATCCTGATATATAACAGCCTGTGAAATGATTTCATTTTTAGCGAAGCACTTGCAAGCTCTGCTATGGGACAACTCATCTTTCAGTAGCACAAATCTTTGTTGTTTGGTTATATGAAGTGAACAATGCTAAGAAGTATGTGTTCTTTGATTAAGGGGCAAACCCATTTAGTATTGCCATGCTTTCTCAATACCTCTTAAAGTATTGGAGGAACAAATGAACAGCAAATGGGATTTTCCAGAAATAATGTACTAAAACTGTCTGAAGTATATTCCTCAAAAACCTATTACTGAAAACTGAAATAAAAGGTATAAAAGTTGCATAAAGCTTTTTCTTTGTACCTATACATTTTTGCACACACAGGTATGTGTGCACATACACATGTAATAACTTCTATTATTTTCTCACTAAGGCTCATAAATTTCATTTATTTGGACCTAAGGGACACATCTGAGTGCTTATTGAAGATAGCTTGTGATTTTCTTTCTTTTGAGAAAAATAATGAAGAAATAAAATTACATAAAAATAGTATATTTGTTATTCTGTGCTTTGCCACTTTTTTCCTTTCGTCAACTTCTACTATATTTAGACAAGTATACAACAATGGTTGTGTTGGGTTCATCTAGTCTTAAAGCCTGCATCTGACAATGATTGATTGATATTTAGGAAAAGAGTACAAGAATACGGCAATTTTATAGCTTCTGGCAATCTGCTGCTCAGGTGCTTCCTCAGCTGGAGTTTAATGCCCATTTTTTTTCTTCAGAATTATTCTAATCACTTTAAAATCTCACTTAAACTTTTAGCATCCACAGATTTTGTGGCAAAAGTTCTACAATTTAACTTTATATCACGTGGGAAGTATTGCATTTTGTTAGCTTCAAAGCTTCTGTCTGAAATTTCATCAGTATACCCCCTGCTCTTCATATTATGAAAAACAGTAAACAATAGCTGCTTCTTCACTTTTACTGTATCATCGATGAATGTGTGTATCTTCAAGGTATTTGAACCTCACTAACATTTCTTTGTACCAAAACTGTTCAATTGCTTTGATCTTGCTTACTGCACTACTTGATACCTTTTCTTAACCTCATATACCTTGCTTGAGATGGAGCAACACCAGGAATGCACATCTTATTCTTGAAACAAGTGCATCCTTGACTAATACACTGACACAATGCTGGTTTGTTCTCAATTTTCTATTATATTAGCCTTTATACCAGTGGTAAGCATTAAGATGATATTTTCATCAAAAAATCCTCAGTATGTCTGAGTGAGAGTCACTACTTCAAAACCTTTTGCGTCTTTGTAGTTAGAACTATTTTAATGCATTCAAGACCTACATCACCACAGGATGTAGGATATTATGATTAACTCTCATATTGCTTTGGTCATCTGGAACACAGGGGTCTTTGGCAAATTCTCTTTCCAGAGACGGCATAACATGCAAAGCAGACAGGGTGCTAGTGTGCCTCATGGTTTTCCTCACACCCACTACTACTGTGGGCCATGTACTTGCAGTTTAAACTCATGGGCATTTCTCCCAACCCCCCAGTAGGCTTTCAGCTGAATGTGCTTCAATTTAACCTTAACACAAATTTGAGAACATGTAGGCTGAACAAGTAAGCCTGATAACATCACTTTACCTTGGTGTGTTACACAGTCTACAGACTGGTCTACCCAGATGGGTGGCAAAAGGACAGAGCATCTACTTTTCATTACACAGACTGGCACTGTTGGTAACAATGGAGCCAGCATCGGGAAAGGAAGATGAAAGGACAATTCCATCTGTGCAAATGTAGCTCAGGCCTGTAGAAGGGATGTAAGTGTTGAACTTGTTTGCTCAAAATTAGTTTTATGCTGCTCTGAAAAGCATAACCGAAATGGAAAGCCTTGAAAAAAGAAAGGTGCTACACCACCCTTTAAAAAAGCATTGAGCATCTAAGAGTTTTCAGTGTGCTGGCAGGCAAGTGAGCAACATCACAGAGCTGGGGCACTGCACTTGATGTAGAGAAACAGAAGGATCCAGTTGTGTAAACGTAAGTGTGCAGTGCCCCCTTAGACGTAAGGCATTCTCACCCATCTGCCATTTGCCATTCCAGAAGAGTCTGGGTTTCCAGTAGCTTCTGTGTCTTATGTGCCATCATCATGAGAATATTTCAGCTGACTTGGTGCATCAGAGATGACTCAATGGGCACCTATGTTTAGGCAGCTAACATGAACCCAGAGGGCTGGATTCAGTTTACTATTTTAGACAGCTGAATTTAGATAATTACCTGTCAAAATGGTATTATCTAAGCTGCAGTCATAATCAATGGACACCTAGGACAATAGCCAAGATAATTGTGCAGATACATCCTGTGGTGATGAGTTGCTTCTGAAAGGATTCATGGAGATTCTGAGCCTATACATGGGCTTTACTGAAGTGCATGAATAGAACTTTTAATCCCAGACGAAATGCTGGCAGTATAAATTTGCTCAAAATTAAATCCAAAAGTAGTAGATGTTGATTGGTCAGCGTCAAAATCTGCTGTCTTGGAGTTTTCCCACTATTTGTGGACTATTACTGTTGAAAGTGATTAAACAGGATTCATACATTTAAGACAGACTGTTTGGTAAACAACTAAACATTACTAGATACTGAGATCAGATCCCAACTTTCTCACCTCTGCTGGCAGAGAAGTTTATTTCTCTTCAAAAACACACATGGGAAACTGATACCATCTAACTGTCCCTTCTTGATATATTTTTCAGGAATGATTGAAGATGTGTTGATGATTCTTCAAACTCATTATCTATTGGGATGTTTATTTCTGTGCTAATGTATTACTCTTCTGAAGTAGACAGGGAGATGGATGAGTAACTTCTCTGTTCTCACTTGTTTTCACACTTCAATCAGACTTTTCAAAGAATAAGAAACCAGTACATAGCTTTCAATTGTGCTCTGGGTAGTCTCTGGAGTATGGCTGGTAAAAGGAAATGCTGATCATCGAATCATCCAGGCTGGAAGGGACCTCTAAAGGTCATCTAGCCCAACGCTGCTCCCATGAGCAGGGACATCTACAACTAGATCAGGTTGCTCAGAGCCCCGTCCAGCCTGACCTTGAATGTTTCCAGGGATGGGGCTTCTACCACCTCTCTGGGCAACCTGTGCCAGTGATTCACCACCCGCATTGTAAAGAATTTCTTCCTTATATCTAGCCTATATCTCCCCTCTTTCAGTTTTAAACCATTCCCCCTTGTCCTGTCACTGCAGGCCCTGCTAAAAAGTTTTTCCCCATCTTTCTTATAGGCCCCCTTTAATTACTGGAAGGCCCCAATTAGATCTCCCCAGAGCCTTCTGTTCTCCAGGCTAAACAAATCTTGTCTCTCTCAGCCTGTCCTCATAGCAGAGGTGCTCCATCCCTTGGATCATTTTTGTGTCCCTCCTCTGGACCCGCTCCAACAGGTCCATGTCTCTCCTGTGCTGAGGACTCCAGAGCAGGATGCAGCACTGCAGGTGGGGTCTCACCAGAGCGGAGCAGAGGGGCAGAATCTCCCCCCTTGACCTGCTGGCCACACTGCTTTGGATGCAGCCCAGGGCACGGTTGGCCTTCTGGACTGAGAGCACACATTGCTGGCTCATGTCCAACTTCTCATCCACCAGTACCCCCAAGTCCTTCTCGGCAGGGGTGCTCTCAAACTTTTCATCCCCCCGCCTCAATCTTTTCATCCCCCAGCCTGTAGGGATAGGGGGATTGCTTCAACCCAGGTGCAGGACCTTGCATTTGTCTTTGTTGAACCTCGTGATGTTCACCCAGGCCCACCTCTCGAGCCTGTCCAGGTCCCTTTGGATGGCATCCCATTCCTCAGGCTTAGGTAGTTTGTATGCATGTTGTGGATAGTTTGTTGGGTTTTTTTCTATTTTTTTTCCTTTTTTTTTCTCCTTTTCTTTTTTTTTTTTTAACCCAGGTGCAGGACCTTGCATTTGTCTTTGTTGAACCTCGTGATGTTCACCCAGGCCCACCTCTCGAGCCTGTCCAGGTCCCTTTGGATGGCATCCCATTCCTCAGGCTTAGGTAGTTTGTATGCATGTTGTGGATAGTTTGTTGGGTTTTTTTCTATTTTTTTTCCTTTTTTTTTCTCCTTTTCTTTTTTTTTTTTTTTTTTTTTTTTTTTCTTATAAAAAGATGGTTGGCTTTGTCTTCTTTGGTGAGTTAATTTTAAAGCTATACATAGATCTTTCATGAGATATTATTTCTACTATTTAGTTATACTCTTGAAGTCACACTTACTGTTATCTTAAGAAAAAGAGACAACTCTTCAGACAGAGAACTTTTTGATGGTATACTTGTCATCACATTTAAGATACTATTATGAAACTGTTTATTACTCATATTCTTAAGTTTATCATATATATCTATATAATAAGGATCAAACTGCTGATGCAAGTGCACTTGTTTGATTCAAAATAAGTATTTTAGAGATTTTAAATTAATCAAGGTGAGTCAAAGACCAGCTACATTAGAGATGTTATTAATGAATACAAATGTATATAATGTGGATCAAAATCTCACTAACTTCATGCATTAGTATGTCAACAATTCATATTTTTGAGAGTTTAATTTAAACATCTTCTCTAGACAACAATGTCAACCTTCTTCTACCCTATGAACAGCAGGCTCCAATCTAAATAAGACGGCTGGAATTAAAGATATCACTGCCACCACATAAGTTTGTTTTAAATCTGAAATTTAATTAATAAGACCGTTTTTTAAATGTTATCCATATTTTCAGAACAGTACCTGACATGGTAAGACTGAATAACATTTCTTGAAGTATTACACTTAGCAGACACCTGGCTGAGTAGACATTTTTTTCCCCCTTTCTTTTTTTTCCCCCTGTTGGATTCTGTTAACACACAATGGCTTAATTTTAAGATGGGGATTTATTTTCACTTAGTTGAGGATTATTTACTAAAACATTCCTATGGCATTCAAGTTTTGAATCTACATATCCTATATAACAGTAAATAATCTAACAGCTCATTTACTTTCAGATCCATCTACATACCTAATACTGCCTTTTCGATTGTGTATGCAGTTAGTTCTGTTATAAGCACTCATATGTCTTTTTGTACCAAGGAATACATTGTTTTTTGGAGATAGCATCTTTGGGTTTTGATTCCTACAAATGTTAGCTCTGAGTGACGGGGTAGAAGAAAAGACACAGCAAAAGGGTAGTATGGGAAAAATACTGCAGAAAAGAGATCCCAATGAACACAGAATAAATTAAGTAAGAAACTTTCTCCGGGAATATGCTAGTTTGCATTTGAGGACACTCTAAATTATATATACATATATATATA
>KL285310.1:0-35044 GCA_000699545.1 Podiceps cristatus
GGGGGGCGGGAAGGGGAGGGTGAGGTGGAAGCAGCATAGATATCTAATAAGGGTGTTTCCTAAAGCAGAGGTTTGACATTTTGCCACTTTCTGGGTATTGCATATAAAGCAAAGAAAAAGGAAGGCTAGAAAGGACCAGTTAGGCTAGAAAGACATGGAGATGTTGAGTTTCAGAACGCTCTACAAAAGGCCAGAACACAGTTACACAAAAGGCCGGAACACAGTTACATCCTTTCAGTTTGTGATACCAAAATTAGATAAAAGCATTTTTCAGACTCCCTGCTTCTTTCAAAGCTGAGCCTGGACTAAAACCATACTGTGTGAAGAGTGACAAATACATTACGGAAAAGGAAAGTAAAATCCATCCAATAAGAAAACAAGTTTTAAGTTATAATGACCCTAGGAGGAAGAAAAGAAGTTAAGGATAGAGTCCAATAGTAGCATGATATTATTGCCTAGAAATATGTTTTTCTGGTAAAAGATCTTAGGCAAGTGCCACAGATTTCTAGTACATGAACAAAGTGTACTAAAAATTAGCCTACTAGTTCCTTACATGTTACAAATGAGACCCAGAAAAATGAAGGATGCTGACCCGAGTCATCTGGTAGGCTAACGGCATGACACAAAACCTGAACGTAAGCAGTCCGGAATCCCAGGCTGTACATCCCAGTAATGAACCCATTGCAAAGAGGAGAGCATGAGCAGTGTTTATTGGATTTTCTTCCAGGTACCAGCCATATACTTTGCAAATACGTATTTGGCCTTCCTCACATTACTTCTCACTAACAGAAAGTACACAGAAGGTTTGGAATTACTTGGAAAGGAATTAAATCCTACTTTTAAGCAATGTTACCTATTAAATGAATTTACAAATATAACACGGCTCAAATTTAGTGTCTCCTTTTTATTTCAGAGAACCACAACTGATCTGTTCAGGTTTGATGGTGTAATGTTAAGAATAGACTGGAATTTCTCCTCATGTTTCAACTTCTCCAGTTGATTAAAGTTTTACCTGGCTCCTGAGATTTACCCACTTACAGTTTAAAATATGCAATTTTGCTGAATATGGTTTTAGGATCAAATAGACAATGAGCAGCTGATGAGCAAGTTAATAAGCTTTCACATGAAAACCAACTACAACAAATGCTAGGCATGCCATTAGTCTGTTGATATAACTACATCCAGGTCTACTAGGTTTATTACTTCTTTACCCTGATTAATTATTATTCATCATACCTGAAGCTTTTTGCAGTCATGGATATTTCATTGTCTGCCAAAGCTTCCACATGTTATAGGAATCCATATGAGGTCATTACAGATAACAGAAAACAGTTTGTGAATAATTTCATTGAAAAAAATCTACAAATACTGTGGAAACATATGTGTAGGAGTACCCTGCACTGTTGAAAGTGAAAAGAAAAAATGGATTTTTCTTTATCTTTGCTTTAAAAACTTTCAAAGCAGTGGGTAATGAAGGAAGAGACTGGCAGACTGCTCTGCAGAGTTTCAAGTGCAAAGCCTGCAAAACTCTCTCTTCTTCACTCTGTAAAATCTTCTCTGAGCTTTCCTGCTGTAACTCCAGATAGCATAAGTAAGTAGGGCATGCGAAAATGACCCTGAGAGCTAAAAAAAGAGAGCATGGAATAAAATGCAAATCAAATACACAATGATACTAAACCCACAATTTTTGCCTATTTGGAGAATACAGAATCACTTGTCACTTCCACTATCAGACAAGGGAATGCTGTCCTCATCCTGTCAAAATGAGCAGTAGTAGAAATTTGCCAAATGTTCATTGTCCAGATAGTAAGTAGGGCATGCAAAAATGACCCTGAGAGTTAAAAAGGAGAGCATGGAATAAAATGCAAATCAAATACACAATGATACTAAACCCACAATTTTTGCCTATTTGGAGAATACAGAATCACTTGTCACTTCCACTATCAGACAAGGGAATGCTGTCCTCATCCTGTCAAAATGAGCAGTAGTAGAAATTTGCCAAATGTTCATTGATATTTAGGAGCAAAAACAGATGAGCTGAACATTGATTCATAACATCAAGCAGCATCAAAAACTCCATGTGACCTCTCTGAGAAGGCTGAGGAGTAAAAAGCCAGACTCTTATCATTCTTAGAAAAGTACCTAACATAAATACTGTAAAAATATTATTACATAGAAATATAAAATTCCAGACTTCTTGGAGAGCACAGCCAGCACTGCATTCTAGAGTACGTTAGTTCTATGACTCTGTTTTTTCCATACATATATTTATCATGAGCATTACCAATAGGGGCGTTCAACCCAGCATTTCTGATAGTCAATGTAATCCTTCAGAGGAAACATAAGTATGTGCCTCCTTAACCACTTCAAGGGCTGGGAGAGTTTCTAACATCTGCAGTCAAGAAAGAACAAAATATGTTGCCCTCAGTAAAGCATTTTACCTTCTTTTCTCAATAAATGATCACCGCAGAAGTACTGGAGTGCAGCTTACAGTGTATGAGCGAGGGAATAAAGCAGACAAAAATTTTCCTCCCTTACGAAGCACTGGAAAGCTGTGCTCCACTAGCAGAATTGTTGTTTTTGGCTTCTTGGAAGTGGGCTGGGTTAAAAGGGGTCCTAAACTAGTTCCCTTGTCTAAATGATTGAGTCACCTTTCTAGGTTGTGCCAAAACATTGCTGTCCACATGACATATGGAATTTGAATAGGCATGACCATCAGTCTGTAGCAGGACTTCAGCAAGGCACAGTGTCTGCCTTTTTGCTTGAGGAGAGAATGAGGGCTAGACTTGAGCATCTTGACTGATGAGATGACCTTTCCTACCTTCTGGCTGGGAAAGTCAGGCAGCTTTGGAGAAAAGGGATTTTTTTTTTTTTTTTTTTAAGTTTAATTTCCTTCCTTATTTCTCTGCCTCACCAAAATGCCAGAAGGAGGGAAATGAATCTTCAGTCCTGCTGACCAGCAACGCTGTCTAAACAAGAGGGGAGGATATCGCCTGTACCCAGGTGAGTGTAAGAGGAATGGCCACATTTCCTCCAAAAGATGTAGCAAAAGAAGCAAAATGAGAATGGTCTAACAAGAGCTGTCTTTTGTCCTTAAAGTCTGCTTGGAAGCTACCTTTGTTTCCACAGTGCTTGGAGACAACTCAAGCAGAACACACCCCTGTTTTGTTCCTTATGCCTTTCTCAGCAGATCATAAAGGTAAGAAAAATCCTGTGTCCAAGCACCTCAAGGGCTTTTTATCCACTTTAAGATTCAGGATTACTTTCAGAGAGACATTTAGGGTGTAGTCCTTTCCTGGCCACGTCCACACTGTCTTTGCAGGTGTGTATTTGTACTATCCTCCCACATTCAGTGTGAATCTTTTTCCTACACCTAGATTCGCTCTACCGTGACAGTGCCACAAATCATTATTTGGAGGTTGGAAAGTGCTGCATTCAGGGATGAAGTGGCACTGCAGAAAACTTCTACGAGCTGCTGCCTTTTACATAACTTGGAGAAGTTACTATCTAATGTGCCTTGTAGGCAGATTAAAATTAACTTATCTCAGCCAACAGAAACTACAGACAGAGCCAAATGATTCTCCACAATGCATGTGTTTCTCTCTTCCACATTAGCCTGACTATAAGCCACAAGTCAAAGATGAGTTTGGTCCTAAATTCATGTGGCTATGCACCTAATGAAGGTATAACTCTGACTCACGGTGATTAAATTTCAATGAAATACTGAAGAATGTTTAATTGGTTTTAACACCTCAGCAGTAGAGAAGAATTTATTCTGTCACGACTAAACTTCATGTTTCAGAGAATTAGTTGGTTTTTAATGACCATGGTGGCAACTTTTTGCGGTGCCATAGGAAAAGTGAATGGATGAAAATGTTTTTGTAACCACTAGTGAAATTTCTTGTTCCATAGTGTAAATACATGGTGACCTGCCACAGGTTTCACCTAGGTTTGCTTTTGGTTTTTTGGGTTTGTTTGTTTGTTTGTTTGTTTGTTTTCTCATGTGCATTTTTGGTTTGTCTGAAGATACTGGCCTCTTTATTCTCTGAAGTGCCCCAGAACTTTCACAGACATATTTCTGAATCCACTGCTATGTGGATTTTATTTTTTTTTACCTTGCTATGGAATGAATCACTCCACCCTCCCTTCAGCACGAAGACAAATGTGATTGCTACTCCTGAACATATGGTACAGCCTAAAAAAAGGATTATCTTGTAGGAGTATATCTGTATGGATCACTTATCACACAGTCCCCAACAGAGGATTTAGGAGATAACATCGCTTTTTCTTTCTCAGACTGTTAATATGTTCAGCATTTTTCTGTCTACTGTTTTCCAATATGCTCATGATTCCTCGAGAGAGGAAAGCCCACTCCCATTTCAACTGGCCTTTTATGTATTGCTCAGCAAACTTGGATTTGCCCTACTGCCAGGGACTAGTTGTATAAGATGCAAAAGAAAAAATTCAAAAGTTATCCTCCTTTATGTATTCAACATCCTAGATTTGTCTAGATTCATTACCCATAAGAATGAAATTCAAATTATGGAGTATTTGGTAACATTATGTCACAATTTTTTTTCTCTTCTCTGAAGGCAGCAACCTGTAATCACATGAAAAGACAGATTTTCAAAGTTAGAAATTTCTATGCTGCTCTCAGCTTGAGAGAGACGTTAGCATAATATTTTATCCCAAAGCAATCTTCTCAGATTACGAGGTTTGTTTCCCTCAAGAACCTGTAAACATCTCCAGAGAGCCCCGCGTGATGAAAGCAAAGGGTCATTATTTCACTGGGAATTCACTACAGGTTTAGGCAAATACTTTGAGAACTTCAGAATTCTTTAACTAATATCCAAAAGTATCTAACTAGAATAGTCTTTAATGGAAATTTTTTATAAAACTCTAGAAACAGCTGTCCTGAGTTGAAAGAACACCTGACTTTATTCTTGGTTCTAAAACAATCTTATATAGGCAGGATCGGCTTCTCTGATGTTTTTGTGCTTTGGCTAAAACAGATTTAAGGCTTGATAGAGCAATGGCTACTGCAGTTGCCTACACAAAAGTTTACTAAAGCAGGACAAAAGCAGACCTAGCTAGAAAACCTGAATGAAATACAAACCCTTTACCTAAGCAGAAATTGCAAGTTTAATGACAGCTGTGGTCAGGAGCGCACACTTTTAAGGATGGGAGGAAGAAAAGTTTACCATAGATGCAGAATGACTCAGGTAAAAGTGAACTGGAACTATATGGGGCAGTGTGACCATGAAAGACGATACAGCAAAAAATGCAAATGCATCAGCTGGTTTCATCTTGGTTTATATCAAAGTAGAGTCACGGGGATGAGCACAGTGGTCCTAGGGAGCCTTTTGGTACCTGAGATTGTTCACCCAGCCACCAGCACACTATGCCTTAACACTTCCTTCAGTGAGCATCAGCAGAAATGTTTTAAGGCCATGCTTGTGCTCACCAAACCTGGCCAAATTTGTACCACTGTACACAGCCTTTGATTATTTCTTAAGGAAAACCTGATACTGCAGTCTCTCAACCACAGCCCTGCCGGCATTGCGGTACTTGAGACCTTGACACAGGCATAGCAACACCAGAAGAAGCAGCAAAGAGGGTGATGAATGACTCCGGTGACCACTAACCATCCCAGGCAGCAATACACCCAAAAAGACAGATGTAGACCAAACCGCTTCCACAATGACTAACAGCACAGAGGGTAGGCTGAAAGGCAGAGAGGTGCGTCTGCAGTGCTCAAAAGATCCTTGGACACAACTGTGCAAGGGACTGGCTAGCAAAGATCATCCCTACAGTCAAGCAAGAAAGAAGTATACATTTTCACATTTTTCCCTCTCAGTTGCAGCCCAGTGCAAAGTATCATAATACCCTCTTCTCAGTTTACTCACAAGAGTTTCTTGCAAGCTGGATCTTGCTGAGAGAAAATCCATTGAAAAGATTCCAGAAGAACAGGACAGGAGAGACTTAGTAACTTAATAAAAGAATAAACAGGAAATAAACAGTGATAGAGACTTTCCTACCAGAGTTCTAGACTAGAAGTCTCTGAAATGATCAGTACCTGTTGTTTCTATCAGCCTTACTTTCAGGACTGTAAGGTGAGGGTTGGTACTTGGAGACAAGCACAGATTAAAAGCTTGACAGCCTTCTACCATGTCAGTTAAAAAGGCTCTTCTTAGTTCTCAAGGAAGGTGAGGCCAAGTAATACCTATTTTTGATACAGCCTAAGAAGATCCAGTCAGCATACGATTGTTGTGACATGACTGCCAGTTAAAGTAACAAGTATTCGCACTCACAAAACTTAAGGCAATTGAAATCTCAATACATACAATTGTAGCATTAGTGTACACATAGAAGTTCAGTTTTAATGAGCGTGCTGACTTTACCAGAAGGCTTTGATTGACAGTTTGACTGCTTTTATATTCTTGCCTTTGCAGGTGGCTGGTTCCCAAATGTTAAAAGCAGTACAGGTAGTCATGATCATCTAATCTGACCTTCTGGACAGCAGAGTCCACCACGGGCTGAGGAGTTTATCCAGGGATTCTTCCACTGAGCCTCAGCACAGGACTTTACTGGACTTACAGTCTTAAGGACTTCTAAGGGGATGAGAGGCTGGTGACTCCACCTCCTACTGTTTCATACTACAAGGTTAAAACGTCACAGCTCATTCCCAGTTTGAATGTGTAGGTCTTCACTTCAGCCTGAGAAATATAAAAAGTGGTTTACATATCTGCATATAAAGCCAAACCAATAAGCAAACAACAGACTTTGAGGCAGGATGTAGACAAAGCCAGTCTATTTAAAGCTGTGTGTGATTTATTGTAGTTGTGAATTTTGCTTTTTGGAAGAGTCAGAGGTTGGTATGAGCTTCTATACTTGCGGGAGGAGGGCACAGGTTGCAGAGATTTGGAATATAAAGAATAATGTCATGAGTGATGGATGGTCTGTTATTGGCCAAGATGACTGGCTAAATAGTCAATGGCTCCTCATAAAATGGTTGCAGGATAGGCTTGAGAAAGCCCAGGTGGCCACAGGCATTCTGCCAAGGCCATGATAAACATGAAGACAAGAATCCAGAGTTTGTTTATGGAAAAAGACTAGGACAACCGGTTGAAATTGAAGGGGATACAAAGACACGATGGAAAAAGGAAGACTATGGCATTTCATGTGTAAAAGGAAAAAGAAGGAAGTCCCAGGTATTTAAAACCAGTTCTGGAGTAACCAGAGATAGGTCATTTGTTTTATAACCAGCCACTTCCACTTGAAACGTGCCTGTGACTGTAAGGTACTTCTGGGTGTTATCGTCACTATTAAGAGATATAGAAAAAAAACTCCAAATATTTAGAAGCTTTTTCTGAAGGTTATAGGACCACATGAACACAGAAGAGTGTAAAACCAGTGTCTTTTCAGCTTAGTAGTACTTTTTACAGTACTACTCAGTGTTAAGGTGCCTCTACTATCACTTTGATCATCAAAAAGTCTTGGGGGGAAGCCAGTATCATTCAGCCCAAGGGCTTTCGACAGCAGATCTTTAATCCTTTCATGACAAGCCATTTTCAAAACTTTTGTTGTGTAGATAAAATAAGGATGACCTTTATCCTTTACTTTTCACCATTCAAGGTCAACAGCAGTTCTGTGATCTACTGACAATGGCACATGATGCCCATGGAGGATATCCCATTGCTGCCAATGATTAATAGTTGCATTTTACTCTCCTCAAGGCCATAACTCACTCAAAGCTTCAGCATCTGAGAATGATGGAACATCCCTGGAACAGATAAATTCAGAAATCCTTCCAAGCTAACAAAAAATTGCCATCTCTCTAGGAGTTTCTTCACAAGCCAGGCTATAGTTTTCAGATTAATATGTGGACGTAACACAAGAGGGGGGGAAACCAGATCACCAATAGGAGAAATCAGAGACGTAATTAAAGGCTGGTTATTGTCACTTTCTATACTCAGTCTACTGTTGTTCATTTTGCCGGAATAAAACGTCAGACAGGCAGACATCACATATTGTCCACGGTATCTGCATCTGCAGCAGTCATTTCATTTTCAGTTGTGCTGGGAAGTGCATTCTGAAGCACAAGACTTATCCCAAAAGCAGCTGTATAATAACGTCACGAAACAGCTTTCAAAAGGGCTGCCTGTGGGAGTGTATCAGTCACGTCATTCGGAGGTATATCTGCTGATTTTAGCCACCAAAAGCTATTTCTGATAGCTCTGTAGAGTAAGTTCATGTATCAGAGAGAGCTGGACTATGTTTAGGCTAGTGCATTGTATACAAACGGCTCAGCCACTAAAAGCTCCACCTTCCTGGCTGCCCAGAACTCAAAATCAACCACTATGGAGAGACAAAGTCTTGCCCCCATCCTGGCAATATGGGGGGGCCAGCCCTGCTGCCTGGGGCTGTGGTGAGTCCAGCTTATGGGTGCATCTGAGACGTGAGCCCCAGGGAAAGGGAGAGCAGCTGTCACTCCTCTCTGTGCGCTGGAGCTGGCGAGGGGAGGAAGGGCAGCCCTCCTTGAGCTGCCTCTGCAATCACTGTCTAAACTAGATGCTGGAGCTCAGTGGTACGGAAACATCTCCTGGGGATCCAGGCAGTCAGTTTGTGTGGGTTGTCAACTGCACTCAACTTTTCCATAAACAAAACAGAAGGTAGGTGAGATTGCCAAAATGCTAACTGTAGGAACTCTCAGCTACACACCGTAAAGTTCTGCTTTGAAGTTTAACAGAGCTTTTCTGGACTCATAACAGAATTCTCCCATAGTTCTCAGAAGCTGTGGTTTATTTCAAACAAATAAAAATATCAAAATGAAGTAGTTTTATTTGCATCTTTTATTTTTAGTAAGAGTGTTCACAGGTTCAAGAAAAAAATAGCTTTTTCAGCTATGCATTTTCAAAAGCAGAGCTTAGGAAGCTTTTTTTACTGCTTGTTTTTCCATGAAAACCTTTAAAATTTTAATGGAATAGAATATTATTTCCCATGTATTTTTCTTACTTGTTGTATAAGTTCACTTTTCATTTGGGGTGAAAAAGATTTACAGTTTTTTGACTTGTTCTGCCTATAGATGTTTAGAATTAGCAATGGCCTATTTAAGAAAAGATCAAGTATTTCTTTGAATAGTCAGTCTCTGCAAAGTTTTGGTGCTTATCCAAATCTGATTGAACAGCAGTGAAATTTCCATAGCTTCTGAGGATACAAAATAGGACTGGAACCCACAGAAAAGACTGTTCTGCTTCCATTCTTGGCCTGCTCTCCAGCAAAAGACATCACCTCACGTTGTAACCAAACTGATCTACTTGTTCTTATTTTTGTAACCAAAGTGATTGGATCTGAATCAAGTAATTAATTATGTTTTTAAAATGCTGCTATAGATCCCTTGTATATCCCTGTCCATCTTGGCAATAGGTCAAGGAATGCTGAAATGAACCAGAACAACTGATTTATAGAATAATTATGTAACTAAGGTAGAGGATTCCAAGAACATCTTGCTTAGGAGACAACACACTCTACAGACACTGCACATTCCACCTTCCTGCACCGATGTGAGCCCACACAGGGAAAATCCACCCTGGGTTCAATCAGCAGACATGAGTAAGGGGTGTCAAACGACAACCAGAGGACCCCCAAAGGCCCCCGGCTCCCAAGACTGAGCCTGCGTGACAGGGAGGAGAATATGGAAATGAGTTATGAGAAATTATTAGTATAAAACCACCTTTTCTGGGAAATTGTATGAATATGTATGATTATAGTAAATAAATATTGTACTTGATATCTCCACGGTGTGCATGCCAGGTGGAGCGATCCCCCGTGCGTCCAGCACTTCAATAAACAATGCCCGTCTGCTAAAACTTCAAACAAGTCTTAGAGGGTTTTCTTGATGGACTTTTTTGGTAAGAAAGTTACCCCTGTGCTGGAGTAGAGAAAATACTGAATTTTGAGAGAACTGTGTGTTAACCCATCTTTGGAAGTAATATTACATTTCTTACCTCTGAGTCCTCATGCCAAGTTGCTTCCATCTCTGATTGTCTCAAGTATATCTGCCATTATGTATATGATAGATATATGTACTGGGAACATCCCATGTTGATTGACAAAACCACATCCTATTTATCTACCTATGCTCAGTAAAATAATGGTTATCATAAAAGGTATCTCAAAATAGTGGGGTAAGAAAAGAGAGCATAAGGATATGCAGACAGTCAGATCATAAAACACGGTCACGAATGATTTATCTACCAGAAACATTTAAACAAAGAAATCTCTGCACAGAAAAGTCACAAGTCATAGATCTCATAATTAGACTAATTAGCAAAAAGTCTCATAAAACCTCCAACTTGATAATTCTTAATAGCAAATAAAGCTGAAGAAACCTCAGTCTGGTCAAAGATTAAATCACAGGTGGAAAAAGAGGATCAAGACCCAACAGGCGGTCTGTTTTGACTTACTAGATTAGCTCTACTCAGCTCTCGATTTGTGGCAAAATCCATAGGGGAAAAATTAAAATAAACAGGGATTGCATTAAGCAACATTACATTCAATTCATATTTGGGAAGGGAGAGGGGGAGGAAAAAATCAAGCATTTTTTTCCTCCAAATTGATCCCTCTGCCTTCATGCGCCTTTTTATGCATTCACATGTCACCCTTTTCATATTGTATTTTCTATCTTCATTCTTCTGCCTTTAGCTAAATGTTGTGCAGCTCTCTGCCTTTTTGAACTGTCATTAAAACAACATGTAAGAGGCAACACTGCAGATAAACAGTAATGCCTGTCACTTGGTAAGTTATGCTGTCACTGAGAAGGAAAAAGATAAAACATCACGCACTCAAAATTGAGCAAAACATCTGAAAATGTGAGAAGGGCTTATTGTTTCACTGAAGTGCAAACCTTAGCAGGCAGGGAGCAGCTGGGATGGGACAAGCTGGGTATCTATTGCTAGTGTTGGAGAACGACTGAAAAACGTGATGGCTCCCAGGACACAAACTGCAAGCAGAGGTTTTCAGCTCCTGCAGCTGTGGCTGCGCAAGGCAGAGCTGTTCGGTGTCTGCCCGGCAGCAGGATTCATTACTCAGGCCAAATCATCCCCTCCCTGAGGGAGCTTGTGTAAAGTGCACAGGTTATTTTGCATTAATTGGATGTCTCTCAGACCATGCGTTCAAAACTCTTACAGGCACTAATATTAGATGCATCTAGCAAAACCTTGGTATCCTGACAGCAAAGCTGGTTTGATATCTCAAACAGAACACATTTTTAGTGTTAAAAAGGGGGTTTCTGCTCTATCCATTTTTTTTCTTGTCTCTCGTCAAGAAAATTAAAATGAAAGCTAAAGCTGTGGGGAGCCAGAATGTTCTTCCTCTCCCTGGCACCTGTTTCTAGCCCTCGCTCTTCTCCCCTCCATGTCTTCCACTCCTTTCCCACAGACAGACGCCCCTTCTCCTTGTACACCCCAACCATCCCTTCACCACTGCAGGGGCTGAAAGCAGGGACAATATGTGGGGAAGGAAGATCTCTGTGTGGTGAGGGGAGACAGAGGGAGAGCAAAGTGAATCTGGTGAATTTAGGGAGCTTTACTTCCAGGAGCAGAATAACTCCCCAAGGAGCACGATGCATGGTGGGGATAGGGCTGTCACTCCCAAAGCCGTAACATCCTCAAAGAGATTGATAACAACACTTCCACATCTCCGAATGAAATACTTTTAAGTTTTTCTTTCCATAAGCAAACAAAACAACTCCTATGGAGAATTTTCAGCCTGATTCTTGACAGAAACAGATGTTGCAATATTGGAATTTCCCATGAGACAGATATTCCAGGGTTTGTTCCATTTTAAACAGGCCTAGAAAATAAAACTGAGTTGATATACGGTTTTCTTCTTCATAGCCATTGTAGAGGCAGGTGCTTGGAGGGTGTGCTAGACAGATGCTGCATGCTGCTGCAATGACTGTGAGACCAACTAGTGCAGATCTTTAAAGCTACTCCTTGTTCAATGCAAGGAGCAATCAGTTATTTTGCAGTTCTATCCCATCATATAGCAGATTAAGGTTTGCTTTGGGTAAACTGAGGCACTAGGTTCAAAATTTCCCCAAGATAACATCTCTTGTTTGGGAACTACTAATTGTGACCCTCTTTGAAAAGTAATTTGCAGCTCTTTTGAGTATATGCCGCCCTGTAATCAATAAGCTTAACCAGGGTTAAGCAGAAGAGAGGAAAATGCAGAAGCTGCAAAAACACTTTGATTTGAAGACTCCTGTAGATCATGTTCTCAGGGACTTTCTGTAAATTTGAAGAAGGACTCCGCTTCTATGGCTTTTCCTGGACTCCCTTTACTTCCCTAAAAACATGGAAAGCTTCTTGACTGAAATCACATAAAGAGAGGTAGAAAACAGGTTTTAATCTAGTGCAGACATACAAAGTTTCACTAACTGATGGACAAGAAGCTTGGCAAGCATGTTAATCCAGTCTTAACTGGGGAGGTATGGGGACCAGCAAACATTCAGCAGGTGGATCCTCATGGTGATTACCAAAGCTGGAAACTTCTCAGCACCATGCAGCTGTAAGGTCACAGCTTGGCCACCTTGAGTTAGAGTGTGATCCTGACTAAATTCATAGTAAATACAGGTTCTCAAAAGTTTCATCAAAGCCCTGGCCTTGTTACTATGACTAGCCACATCCAAGGGGTGCCAAGAAAGAAAGAAAGAAGGTTGTCTACAGCAGAATCCCACATACACACAGTGAAAGCAGTGAGACAGCAAAACGTCTTACTAAGACTTTGCTCAATACCGCCCTCGATAATTGAACAATGTCTAGTGACTCTAAATGTAGAGCTATGAAATAGCAATGGAGAAGTGTGTGTGGCCATCGCCACTACAAGGCTACACGGATTTGGACAGGAAATTGTAGGACTTTGATGGAGTTAGGCACCACTGGAGAAAAACACATCTTACAATTCCCTGTTACAGCAACATAAACCTTACCACTATTTGTGCTAATCAGGCCAAGGAGCAGTTCTCCTTGCCTGTTTCTCTTGTGCTACTCCTTATCTTTGCATTTTTCAGGAAAGACCAGATAGCTTTGATTCTATTCACCTGTAACCTCTAGTTCAGAACCTCAGTGAGCACCTAAATCTTTGCCTACAGTACAGCTAGCAACAGGAGCAAGATTTCTATACTGACAAATTAAGCCTGCTAAGGAAAAAGGATTTTTTTTTCGTTCGTTTGTTTGAGATGCAAAGGCTGAATTCAAAAAGCCTTATACTTGCTAGGTAAAATGTGTCCTTTAAAGGTGTTACTATCAAGGTTAAAATCACTTTTTTTCTGGAGTAAAGCTATATCATTATTATTATTTTCTACTCAAAAGCCAAACTATCAACTAAAGTTTGCAGGAAGTTTTATGTCAGTGTGCTACTCCCAGGAGTACGCCACCTCTGCCCTCCAGAGTGCTATTCCTTTCCCTCCACTTGGGTAACCAGCATATTCATAAACCTCAGTGAAACCAGTTATAAATCCCTGTGCAAAAACCACAACGAAATACAAAGAAAATTCTAGGAGAATACCCAAATGGAAGCTGAGTAAGAACAACTAAATAAAAGGATTTACTCTGAGAAATGCTCCAGCTCTGGCATAATTAGCTAATTAAACCACAGCCAATATAGTTATCTACCGTGAGAGAGCCTGGATGTGGAAAACAAAGAAAAAAGGTGAAACAAACAACAATATTATGTTTTAGTGGGGAAAAACCCCCAAACAGCTAAAGCCTCATATTCTTCCATTAGGCAGAGTTTGTATAGCAAAGGTCTTGCCACCTCTTCATTCCACTCCAACCTGGTGGTGTACAAAGGTGCAGCACTGAGCCCTGAAGCGGGACTGTTGCAGTCCCTCAGGCTTTTGTTCACACTCTTCACAGGCATGGATCCTGCTCCCAGTGTTTATTTCATCCTTCCCCTTGCAAACAGTCCTTCACCTCATAAAAGGCGTTAGTGTCCCCGGAGAAAGAAAATAGAATTTAAGCTGCTAGCCATACATATAGCCTTGCATCCCCGATGTGACCCATCTCCCTAAGCAAGTCACGCAAGTCCATCAGAGGTACTTCTGCACTGGTTTTCCGGCAGAGAGACTGCCGCATCGCTGGTGCCGCTGCGGGTGCAGGCGGCTTGTCTGACACTACCCAGACGGGGCTGTCACTGCCCCCTGCTCAGCCGGCAGCCTGTGCCAGCAGCCACCCCAGGCACTGCGAGGCCCTGGGCGGGAGGAGCTAGGATCTGAAGGAGACTCCTTCCATGGTGGCCATTCCTCAGAGAGAGTGGCACAGTCACGTCATTTTCTGAAACAGCAACCAGAGGAGGCTGCACGGATCAAGGGCTGGCGGAGAGAAGCGGGAGTCCCCTTGGCTCCCTTCCCTGCGCAGCTTACATGAACATCTGCCCCCTTTTAGGGATGAAAAGGAAGAGACACAGAGAGACAGGGCAGTTGCAAAACAATTACCTTCGTTCCTCCTCCCCTCTCCCATCGCCCAACCTTGGCAGAACTGCCAAATTCCTCCCCGTGGCACTCCCAACCTCTGCACACAGTGGAGAGAAGGGCAGGTACCAGGCTGGTGACCCATCCTTACCCCAGAGTTACCAAGCTGAAATTCTGCCTCTACATACTTAAATTAGCAAGATCCAAGTTCCCTTGGACATTGCTGTCCCAACTCCATGGTACAACGGGTGGGGAGGCTCAGTGATCACTGCTATGCATCTTTTTCATGCTGCAACAGCCTTCTGGAGAAGAGGCGCAGACGTCCCCCCCTCTCCCAGCACTGGCAGAAGGACTGATTCATGAAGCCTGACTCTCCGAGGCAATCTGCCAGACGACAGAGCTGCTGGTGGGGTGCCTTGATGCTGTCAGCTGCCCATATGTCTATCGGGCAGTTGCTGCCTTTGCAATCCCTGCTCTGAGAAAAATTCAGAGCACGATTTGGGATATCTACATAAGAACCAATTCCACAATTCTAGCCAATTAAATAAACAAATAGATAGTTTGTTTTTGTTTTTTTTTTTTTTAAAAAAAGTTTTGGATTGAGCAAACAGCTCTTTTATTTGTTTTCTTATCAAAATGAAATAAATTATGAGGTAACAAATATATTTAAAAATGTAAACCTGGGCAAATTTAAAGTGATTTAAGGAGGAGGGGTGGGAGGACAGACAGGCAAATTCAGCACAAGCTCACACCTAGTGCTGGCTGTCTCAAACTGTTCATCTCTGCAAATAATCTCAGCTGTAAACTAGGAGCAGCTGAACAAAAGGGGGTTATAGCATAGCCTTACCTTGCCTTCTACAGGGAATTTTTTGGCCACCCTAAAGCACAGCTATAGCATAGCTGTAGCTCTTTCCCATCCGGGGATGCTGGGCTGGGTACCTCTCTTGCCCAGCACCGATGAAGCCCTTTCTGTTGCCGTGGCACAAAGCTGATTTTGCTTCCACTCTACAGTGCCCCCTGCCAAAGCCTGAAGCCGATTCCCGTTTCCTTTCTAGACAGCGTCACTTTGTGGGAGTCACGTCAAATGCTCTGGGACCTAATATGAACACAATGACTCCGAGACATCAGCAGGGCTGTGGCAAGAGGGCAGATCAGCCTGCTGGCTGGCCTGCTTTTTCTCTGCTATGAAAATCAGAACACTCCGTTTTAAACAGAAATTTCTCAATGGCATTGTCATTTCAAGGTTTCTTTAGATTGCGGTACCAGCCTGTTATCCTCCACTAGGACTGGATTACCTTTGTGCACGGCCCTATTACAGATTATTATGGATTACAGGGTACATGTCTGTACAACCCTCATACTAGTCTGTAAAATAAGACACATTTCGGGGAAAAGGGTAATATGACAATGAAATAACCCGTATTATATTTTCAAAGACATCCATTACCTCAGATTTTCTTTCTTTACCATTGAAAATTTGAGCTATATTTCTCCTCTGCCCTTTTAAGAACAAAGAAACGATAAATGACTTCCTTGTAGTACAAGTCTTCATTGAAAACCTACAACACTCAAAAAAAATACCTGGCATATGAATCTGGTTTCTGCCTCAATTTTTAAGTTCCTCAAGTTGTCTGAAATCCTCCTCTTTCATCCTTCCCTGACCAGAGCATAACAGAAAGACTACTCACCATCAACATCTCAATTAAAGCTTCAAAATAGGTTAAATAGGTTTAAATGAGAAACAAATTTTGCATTCACTTTGTACTTGATCACCTGAAAAGAATAATTTTTGCTCACTCTGGGGGCATATATTTTGCTCAGAAAATCTGCCTATTATAGGCAAATCAAAAATAACTAGGCTTGTAAGAGTTAAAGCTAATGAAGAGTTATTATATAATTTATTTAGTCTAGTGTATTCTTTTTTATTTCTACAGTGCGGTGGCTTTTCAGTTTTATATTTTTCAAATGATGAGTCTTAAGTCATTTCTCTAAGGAAACAAGCTGTATCATTGCTATCATATGTTAGGGTTAACCAGTGCAATCATTGTACAAAACAGTACAGTTTTTCTGAAAACAATCTGAGCATACAAGCAGAAAGCCTCCTGTGAAAGAGGGAGGGTATAATAGGAAATTCAGAACAAGGAATTAGGTAGATGAGTCTCCAGCTATGGCAGTGAAATAGGCACTAGGTTTTCACTGTATTTGTCACTGAATTATTCTCATGCTGCCATCCTAGATAAAATAGTCCTACATAAAAAAATAAACATAATTTCTTGCAGAAACCCCAAAACAATGCCTGCAGTCAGAACTCAACTGGTCAGTGCTGGAGAGGCAAGGAGTATTAGGAACCTGCTGCAGGAGGAGCAGGTACCCTCCTCCATGTACCTCCTACCAAAAATCTAAAAGAAAAACTACTTTGAAATGGGTAAAAAAATTTCCCACGACTTCAGATGGGGGGGTGTAAGGGGTAGGGTGTCAGATGGCTGGGGAGGTAGGAGCTGTCAAGGCACCCTGTCGCACCTACCCACAGCCTGGAGCCTGCACGTGAGCAAGTGGGAGCTAAATTAAGCAGAACGATCTCAAACTGGCAAGGCAAATTTTGGGAACTCAATATGTTTGAAGAATACAATATGCTTTAAGCTTTCCTTTTTTTTTTTTTTTTTTTTTTTAAGACTAATAACTCTCTTGCAAAACACCTGTGGATAAAAATAAATTATCCTCTCCTTGAAGCAGATAGTTTTCAGCTACTGCTATTACTAGATGTTTACCACTCTTGAATGAGAGTTCTTAGTAGTCTGGAGATTACCTGGTTTGCTGGTGTCCCAGTTAAAAAAAAAGGGTGAAGGGAGGAAGTTCTCAGATACAGATTTAGAAAGGCTATGAGGACTTGTCATGCTCTGTGGTCACTGATACTTTTTCCATGTCTCCTAAAAAGACCCAGATGTCGGTAGCTGTGACCCAAAATGAGGAAGGATTAGAGCGGACCTCTGATACCACCTGAAACTCAACAGATCAGCACAGGAGAGACAAGGAATACTGGGAGCCTGCTGCAGGCACCACCTGAAGAAGTGAAAACTCAGTCGTCAAGTGGAGCATCTTGGGTGCTTAAATACACGTTACATAAACACACTTATGGAGGAAATCAAGACTCATTGTCTTCAGTATTCCTTTAAGGAGATGACACACCTCTGTTGGATAGGTATGTGCTTACAGTGAAGCCCTGATCCGAGTTTGACACTACTGAAGATGCTTTTCCTGAGTCAAACAGATTTATTACCTATATTTAACAACAGTAACAACACCAAGTATGCTGTATTTTCTCCCTAAATCATGGCTTTATGAGGGAAAATTATCAAATTTGAAATGTGAGGAAGGACTTTATTAGGAACACACTGAAAGCTAAATCAGGACTACTTCCAGCTGTGATTCTGTAGGCATACTGTTTCTTCCACTGGCTTACCAAATTATCTTAAGTAAACTGTTTAACCTCCTTCTTCCTCCATCTACCTCTCCAGAAAATAATGGTAATCTCTAAAACGCGAGATTCTCAGGCTGAACTAAAGTGTTAATGGTGGCTATTCATTTCTGAGGGCTTTGAGTTAGGCCTTCAGTCAAGCATTTGATCAGTTAATATTTGTAACTATCAGTACTAACTATTATTACTTTGCATTACTGCAAATAACATGGGAGGTTGTTACTGCTAAGCAGTCAGCAAATGGCAACAGTTTTGGTTGGTTTTTTTTTTTTTTTTTTTTTTTTGTGCAGAACAGCACAAGAACTGCTTGCTATAAGTCTGCCCTAGATTTAAACCAGGAAAGATAGTGGTAACTGTGCAGCTGTGTGCTGGCTTCTTAATATTCAGGAATGGTATGAATCTGAGTATGTTAAAAATTTTCATTTAGACATCAAATTGTTGACTCACCTGAAGTTTAATCAGAATCTCATTTCAATAGTTCATTTTGGCATTAGATGTGTAGCTCGTTATTGCAATGATGGGTGGGGACGGCTCCTGGCATTTGTGTTCGGAGCAGCTGAGAGAGGGGACGTGGCAGATGTTATGGGCAAGCATTAGCTCATCCCAGATTCCCCTCAAGTAAAAATGCTGAGCCTTTGATGAGCTAAATAAATAATTAGCAGCAGAGATAAAATGGAAGTACTGCTGTCTTATGCTGAAAACTGATTCTGATTTCCTTTCCACCCTGTGCAGCACCCCTGGCTGTGATGGGGTTACTTCTCAGCAGCACAACAGGGGCCAAGATGAGAATCAGGCTCTTTGCCTTTGTATTCTGCTCCTTGGGCTGAGCTCAAGGGTAGAGCTGTAGTGTACAACCTCTCCGCATGCCTCACTAAATGTTATTTGACAGTTGTTAAACTTTGAAGGAAATGGGAATATCTCCAAGCCGTCGAAAGGTGCTGTTCTGCCCTTCTCTGCTCTGCTGGGGCACTGCAGAGCGGTAGCCGTGACCCAAGTGCCCTCTCACATGCCTTCACATACATCCCATATACTTGTCTAAAGGGATGTATCTCCTGTAGGGATAAGCGGCCATTTAGTATTTTACCCTTCTGTGGTGGTTATCAAGCAAGAAAACGATGCTGGGTAGCGTCTGCATAATCTGCCTCTGCTTATCATGAACTGGACTGGCTCTGACCAATGGACTTCTCATCAGTTTCTGTACAAGCATCAGGTGGACAACAGTTTGTCACAACAATCTAGGATGACTTTAGTGACAATACTAAGATGTACATCTACTTTTCTTTAATTCTTGCTTATTTTCATTATATTTATATTTATTTCATATTTTATATTTCTATTTTCCACTTCATTATCTGGCAATACACGTAATTTTTTACTGCATTTTCTTTCTTATTCTTCAAAGCTTTTTCATATTGCGAGGGTGAAGGGGAAGAAAAATCCAAACACAAGCAAACAAACAACAACCCTAAAACCTGCCTCGTCCCTGTACCTCTCCCAGCAAGAGAAACAAAACAGAAGAAATGGCTAGATGAGAATTTTTTCAGCAGTCGCGAATAAAACCCCACAGTCCCAGAATACATGCTTCTGCAAAGCAGCTTCTTCATTATGGCTGATGCCTTTCAGGAAGCCTGCGCTTCCTGAGGGTCCTCTAGAGTCAATGCACACTACTGCTGTAAACCACTCTCAAATGATCTGAAGTACCAAATGTCCATGCCAAACTTTCCCCTGCTCTGCTTATATAAATTTTGCTTCCCTTTGGGACTGTGTCTTCACGTTTTTATTTTTGTACAGTTGCTGTCTCAACCTGTCAAATATAAATGAGTACCACATGATGATTAATGTCTTCAGGAGATGTCCTCCTTCTCCATGGTTGTTTTATTCAGTCTTTAAATATATAAATGCTTTGACCAAATCAAGGGTTCTATCCTGGATACAATGCAACCGGAATAGCTCGGCTCATGTGTTGAGGCTGAGGAGGGGGTTTCGCATCAGCTGTGAGCCATGGAAGAAGGTAAGTGCCCAGCGAGGTTGGACACAGGGGTAGAGGAGTGGCAGGCACCTACCTGTAAGTCCTCATTTGTATGAACCAACTGTCAAATCACAAGTAAGGATAGAAGTTCAGGCCTTTCAGAATAAATAAATCATCTGCCTCTTCTAAAATTACTGGAACTATGTATTTCTGACTTTCCTCAGAGAGAAAATAATGTATTCACACTTTACCACAGCATCAGGCTGTTGAGATTATTTGCCCTAACAGCAACAGGGCAGAGCTTCCTCTGTTTTCAGTCTTTAGCTGGCAGACTTCCACACTTTCATTTCATCATTCAGGCTTTCATTGCAAGAAGCATTAGCAATCTAGACAGCAGCATCCTCTCTGATGCATTACCTGGTGTTCGGTGGGGCACTGCTGTCTGAGAGAACATCCTTACGCAACGGAGGTATTTCTGAAGTTTGCAGCGCCTTTGTCATAAAGCATTTTCTTATTGACATGAAATCAACTGGAAGAGTACATGGGTATATTTATCCCACTACACTGTGGGAAATTCCAACTCAGTTAATTGCTTCCTACCTAGGTTAAAGTATCTGCAAGTGCAAATGCTGAAGTTATTTTCTGCTCAGAAAATGGAGTTGCACTATCACCTGACTGCCAAACTGCAGCTAATATTTAACTGAGCAGTGACAGGGTACTGGTGGCTGGTGGAGTGATCTCTGTTCAGCCAGTCTGTAAAGCACTTGCAGTAAAATGAGCTGTGCAAATGTAAATCATTATTATATTGTTTAAGTAATCAAATCCATGGCACCATTGTTTAAATAGACTGGAGATGTGGAGCCATTTATTCATATTTTAATGCTTAGACTGCCTGCTACATAAAATATATATGGAAAAAATAAGCTTTCAAAAATATATAAAATACTTTTCTTTGGTTTGATTTTTTTTTCCAGTGCTGAATTTACAAGCTAGGGAGACTATAGTGCTACAGTCATTCTTAATTTGTACAGTTGTTTTTATCACTCTTAGTACAAAATACCACAAAATAAAACAGATCTAAATCTCTCATAAATCTAATGGCAGTGTTGCACTTCAGATGCACATTTTTAAGTGGCTGCATCATTGCTTTAATTCAAAACACAGCCAGCAGGCTCAGTATGATCTGGGAAGTTCTACAAAACACTTGCAGATTTATTCATCTTTTGAAATAGTGGTGAATTCATATATTACACCAATGCCCAATAGCCAAACTAAGATTTGGTCCCACATCATGTAGGGTGCTCTACATGTAAAAAAAAAAAAAAAAAAAGGCATCCCCAGATGCCTTACTTGAATTCAAGTGTTGCAGTTATGTAACGCTCCATCTTAATCATTCATGACTATCGCTGTTGCTGCAGACCACACGATGACTTCAAAGCAACAGTCTCCCTATTCATTTATGTGGGCTCCTGGTTCGACAATATTTTCTAGTGCATTTATCCCTATGAGGGAAGGCAGTGCTGTCACCCCAGGTTACAGGTAAGAAACTGAGGCCCAAAGATGCTATTTTCCAGATTTTTACATTTCAGTACAATCCTTTATTCAAAATGAATTAAGTGTGCCTGTGCCTAAGTTTCACTGGTCATAAGTGTGATGCTCTTAAACGTCTAAAACACTTTTCAAAAGAGAGTCTAGACTGAGAAAAAAGTACTCTTTACTTTCCCAGGAGCAGGTAGGATTTCTATGCTGGGGCAGGTCTCCTAGTGTTTGCTCCTTTAACCCAAAGACATTGCTTTGCAGACCTCTGGTCTTCTTCCACCCCTTTGTCAGACACTGGTTACTCTTCCTGCATGTTTTTCCTTCAAATAAGAAGTGATTTTCAGTTGTGCATTTCATAACAAACTTCTGGTCTTGGCTAAAAGTGATGGGTACGATACACATTCACTGCCATTGGTGTGTGTTTAAAGGTGATGCCTATTACAGAAAAAGATGAAAGAATGGAAAAGCTGCTGCATTAAAACATAACTGTCTAAGCATACCCAAATTCACTTGGCTCTCACCTTTGCAAATTGTATTGTACTTTCCTAGAGGGACAAATATATTTTCTCCAGTGTCAAAAGGAGCACCCGCCTCAGTGGCACTCAGGATTACCAAATCACAGAATGGTTGAGGTTATAAGGAACCTCTGGAGGTCATCTTGTCCACCCCCCCTGCTCAAGCAGGGCCACCTAGACCCAGTTGCCCAGGACCATGCCCAGATGGTTTTTGAATATCTCCAAGAATGGAGACTCCATCACCTCTCTGGGCACCTGTGCCAGGGCTCAGTCCCCATCACAGTAAAGAAGAATTTCCTGATGTTCAGATGGAACCTCCTGTGCACCTCAGGTGGTGCCTCTTGGCCTGGCACTGTGCACCACTGAAAAAAGCCTGACTCTGTCTTATTTCACCTTCCCTTCAGATATTTGTACACATTGGTGAGTTCCCCCCTGAGCTTTCTGTTCTCCAGGCTGAACAGTCACAGGTCCCTCAGCCCTTCCTCATATGTGAGGTACTCCAGTTTCTTAATCGCTTCAGTGGCTCTTTGCTGGACTCTCTCCAATATGCCCATGTCTCTCTTGCACTGAGGAACCAGAACTGGACACAGTACTTGAGGTATGGCCACACCAGTGCTGAGTAGAGGGGAAGGATCACCTTCCTTGACCTTCTGGTGACACTCCTCCTAATGCAGCCCAGGATACCATTAACTTTCTCTGTGGCTTGTGTTCAACCTCGTGTCCACCAAGACCCCCCAGGAAATTAAAAATTTCAATTTCCACTTCAAAAGGGCCTGCTCTCATAACCTGTGTATATGAACAGAAGATACAGGTATTGTACAGATACTGTTGTCTTCTCTCTGTGGCACCTGCTGGCCATGAGATAGCTTCATAATGTTACCAACAACTTCCATTTTCTCCATCCAGGGTAGTATGGGTTTGAACGACACCAAGATGAATGGGACAGTTAAGGAGAGTGAAGAGGAAAGAAAAGGGGAAAAACACAAAACAAGAAAAAAAAAGGCAAATTAAAAAAAAAAAATAAAAGGCAAAATAAACTTTCCTCTCACTCTGCCTAGAAAGAGAGGAATCTTGGTTCTGTACCAGGTGAAACAATATCATTACCTTGAGAGCAGGATTACTAGAAACAGTGCAAGGACAAGTCAGAGAGAGAGAAGGAGCTCATTGGGAGCACACATAAATCAGTAAAGCAATGGTGTTTGTCTGTGTGTGACACACAACTGCAGCACAGGTTTCTGTTGTAGGATCGTTTTCAATATGAGCACAGATCAAGGCACAAAAAGGAAGTTCTGAGATACCACTAAAAGTTAAGTGCATGCTCCATTAAAGAGGGATGTTCCCTTCTGCCAATGATGTGGAAAAGATAATATAGCATGTCACCTCTGAGCAACCTCAGATTTGGTGCCCATGTTAGGGTCAGTCCTTGTCTTTGCAAGTTGACACCGACCAAGCTGCCTCTTTGAGACATCTGTACAAGTTACCACTCTCTTCCCTCCAGCTTCTCCTTCTTGCTCTGAGAAGCTGTGTGGAACAGAGTTCTGATCCAGGACCGTGCTCCTAAAATCGATATCAGAAACATGCACCCCGGATCCACTGAAAGAGATAAAAACCTGCTGCTAGCTTCAGCAATGGCCCTGAGACAGCAAATGCAAGGGAAGGTCAGATGGGGAAGCAGACAAACAGTACTCCTGCTAATCCTCATTATGATGGCACTGGTGTATCCACAGCCAAACTTCAGATTCTAATACCGTTTCAGCTGGGTGAAATCAGGACGTCCAACAGACAACACTTGCCACTATCTACCACACCTTTAAATTTTCATGGGGCCATTGCACCCCATCACAGCCCCCTTTGCACCATATCTGCAGCTTCTGCAAGTGGAAGACCACAGCTGGGATGGAAGAGAGAATGGTACTAGTGTCCAGGGTAATGATCAGGAGAGATGTTAGTGCCAGTGGAGAGGGAAGAGCTTCTGCTTTCACTCTTTCACTATGAGTACAATGTTCATGAACAATTCTTAGCAGAAAATGCAGCAAACTTTTGTCTTTTGTGCACACAATGTTTCCCAGTAGTGAGGCAGGACCCCTTCAAGCTGAGCATAGCCAGTGTGCCTCAGTCCTGGCATACCAATGTATCGTAACGTATATTAAGTGCCCATCATTTTAGCAGCTAAGCAGTATCACATCCCATTTAGCACATATACAGCATTTTATAGAGCAGAGTGCTTTAGAAATCCTTTTCCCTTAGGTTTTTCTACACGCTCATTGCAGTGACATGCATCTGACCAATTAAAGCAAAACAGCTTTAGTTAATTAACTCTAAGGGACTGAGTGGTTCCCTGGCTGAAAGTCATAAGAGCTGGTTTTGATATTATGAGTGCCACTGATTAACTCTCAGATGCTGGACAATTCACTTCATCTTCCTATGCTTTATTTTTCCCTGGTACAAAACCTAGATAAATAAAAATTGTTTTCTTTGGTGAAGTGCTTTTGAGAGCTGTGAATGGAAAGAGCTATGCATCATCAATGAATCCTTGAAAAGCCCCGATGGGAGATTTATGGAAATAGCACTGTTCTCACTGTGCTTCTGGAAAACTGAGTCACAATCAAGTAAGGCAGCAAAGGGTCAAAACCTCACTGAGAGGCAGCAGTGGGGACAGGATAAGGATTTAGGCTTGCCTGACACCTTGACAGCCACTTGTTCCTCCAGACCAGGCTGGCAAGATGGCATCTTTCTCTTATTTCTGCCCATGCCACCCAGTTTTCACCCCTTCAGCTACTAGATTGCGTGTCTTCGCTTCTGCATTGTTTGTTACATTTACTCTGACCATCCTCTCCTCAGCAATGTGACACATGCAATCACTTCCAACACCTGACAACCTCCACTACAACCTCCACCTGACAACCTCCTTTTTCTGATTGCAGGGATATTCCTGTTCACTGGCCCAAATTCAGTATATGGTGTCATATGCCCATACACGTCCTTCAGACTGTTTTTGCAGGCTTCCACTGGGCTCCAGATCTTAAATGCTGTTGAGTTTTTTGCCGAAATCTTTGCCTCAGGTAAAAATGATACTAGCATATTTTCTTTTATTCCATTCCTATTACTTTATCATTACTTGGTCTTCTCTTACTTTTTCATTCTACTTAACTCCACATAGTTGCAAGTCCCAAAGCTAACACACCAGTTCCACAGCACATTAGCCAGAGCAAGGCAAAAAATTTGCACCTGCTAATTGATTTAATTATTTCAACATATTTTTTATATTTGAGGAATGGAAGTGACAGGACTGAATTTCCTCAGATTTTTTCAGTATTTTAAAAAATATCCTTTTAAAAAAGTGTTCTTTGGACTTGCTTGTCAATATTTCTTCTTTTGGCAAAGAGTGGCTAAGTTTGGAGTGGTTAAATAAATCACTTTATTATTTCTGTTCTAGAACTGATTAAGATAAAAGTATTTCTCGCACAAAATTTTGTCCATGTCAACTAAACATTCAGTTCTGAAAACAACTTTAAAATGAGCTTTCTTTGTAGGAGAAGGGTAAATGAAAAACATCACTTGAGGATTTGCTACCTCTTGTTTTGATTTTCTCGGGTTAAAGAAAACTATGCCATGGTAAAGAAGAAAATAGCAAAGTCTGTTCTGGGATATAGAGGCTGAATACTATGACTTGACTGGTGCCTCAGCTCTCACTGCAGGCAGTAGGAGGAGGACAGAGTAGTTTGCAGGCCAGCAGATAGCAACCCCAAGCCTACCGAGGAAGTCAATGGCTTTGACTATGTTTTGGCCAAAGACTGATCTCAAATTATAGTCAAATTCCAAATCCCATTATTCCTCTACCAGATCCAATTTTTCTTCACTGGCTTCAGAATGCTTGTAAAGCTATAGGAGTTTATGTGATTGGTTCTACTTTGCCCTGAGATTCTAACTTTTGCTGGTAGCTCACATATGTCCAAAGACACACTTCAGCTCAATGCATCTGATACTGCTGCCTCTGCAATAAAAAGGCAGGAAAGGGTTGATTCTAGACATTCATCATTAGCATGAGCATGCTGCATCAATCATTCCTCCAAGACAGAGGGAAAAAGCAGTGACACTGTTTTCCTGTTCTGTTATGTAGTTTCCTACCCATTTTTAATCCCTAAAATGTATTTCTTCTTTCTTTTTCATAGTTAGGATCACTGCAAGAGCAACTCTATTTTTACATCATTAAAAGTTGGAGGAGTTGTGGAACTGGAAGAGTGTAATGAACATTCAAGGATTGCTTTTGAAATTATCTCTGTCTCTTTTTGCATCTAATATGGTATAAAACATTAAATGCTCTGAAGTTGTCAGCCATTGCAGCTGTGTAAAACAGAAGTTAGTGAAGTAAGAAATAAGCTCTTTCATATAGGTGAAACATCTCTTGCTAACAACCCTGAGTCTTGAATTGCTGAATAATTAGAGCCTGTGTTATGGGTAGACAGTACAAACTTCCTCCCACGTTGCTTCCTCTCTCGGTAGTATGTTTCAGTCCCACCTACAGGAGGTGGAAAGGGAAACTTCTAACTTCTAGCCTGTCAAGTTTTTCTTTCTTTGTTAAGCCGAGTAAGGAGGCTACCAACCGCAGTACTATTCTTTCCTAAATTGGAAATTTTACTGAAAACAGCTGCTGTTACAGAATGAATACCAGAGAGATTTGTAACTTAGAAAAAGTGATGAACAGACCAACTGATAAACTGACAGACACAATGCAAATTTATCAAACATTTATAATGCTACCAGTGGCGGTGCTACCTCTATTAAAAGTCGAATCAGTGACTTAAGATTAAAAGACTACATGTCTCTCTCTGCCCCCCTGCCACCACCAGAGGACAAAACAGCAATTGCATTTACCTGTAGATCAGGACTTCATCATCTGAGCAATTATACTGCAGCTGATACATTTTCACCCGAGGAGCCGACTTGCTCACCGTCCACTTGACCAAAGCTGAGGTAGTGGTCACATCTGACACCAGGACAGCCCTTTCCGGTGGGCCTTTTGTTTCCCCTCGATTAGACTTGCTGGAGCTGGTGATGTCAGAGAGCCTGGATTTCGGTGGGGCTGCTCGGCCTGTGCCGTTGCTGAGATGGGGGAGCTGAACAATTGAGAGCTCAATCGTTGCAGTGGACTCTCCAGCAGCGTTGGCTGCTATGCACGTGAAAGTCCCATAATCCTTGGAGGTGGTGATAAGGATATCCAAGGTGCCATTGTCATAGACAGCTGTCCTCGAAGAGTTCCCGATCAGACGGTCATCTGGAGCCACCCAGTGAATGATGGGGGTGGGATCCCCAATGGCTTTGCATTTCAGTGTGGCAGTTTGCCCTTCTAAAACCAGCAACTTATGAGTATGTTGTGTAATAAGAGGAGGCTCACAAACAAATTCTTCCTCCCGTACATACCAAAAGTACCTTCCCTTTAGACCTGGAGGAGAAGCACAAGTTTCCATATCATCATCTCTGTCAAGTCGCCTTAACCACAGTAGCTCACAGTTGCAATGCAGTGGGTTGCCACCAAAGCTGAGAGACAAAGGTGGAGAAAACGGGGTAACGGCTAATGGAATTACTTGAGATCTGGCAAATATAGGGTCAGGAGGGAGCTTCTGAAGTCTGTTGGATGTTAGATCCAATCTGGCCAATTTCTGAAGATCTGCAAATGTCCCCTCTGTAATATAATCTATCAGGTTATGATCCAAACTGAGTTGGTGCAAGTTTATCATCTTCCTTATAGATTCCCAGGGAATGCTTCGGAGGTTATTGTAGGAAAGGTCTAAGTCTTCTAATGTCAGCAAAAAGTCCTCAAAGGCTTCATCGGAGATGCTGCTTAGCTGGTTGTTGTTTAAAATCAAATGCTGAAGGTTAATTAAGCCTCTCAAAATATCCTCTCCAATGTCAGGCAGCCTGTTGCTGTCCAGATGTAAAGACCGAAGGCTCTCCAAGTCAGTGAAAGAGTAGGGCTGTATGTAACTGATGGTGTTTCTGGACAAAGTAAGGTCAACAAGTCCAGACATATTGGCAAAATCCTGACGACTGATATTAATAATAAAGTTTCCCCCAAGTCGGAGTTCAACAGTCCTTCGGTCTATGTCTAGCGGTACAAACAGGAGACCCTTGGAGGGACACAAAGTCCCCAGTGACTCAGACAGGTTCTGACAGACACAATATTTGGGACAAGCGTTGACCATGACAGCCATTCCAAACACCAAAATGCTGCAGAGCAATTTTTCCATGGTAAATCACGCAACAGTACCTGCAAGAAATCAAGGGAGTTACAAAGAACATCAGCAGTTATGATAAAGCTACCTTTCCTCTTATGTTTTACCTAACATCTACCCCCAGAGAGACTTTGCAGTGCCTCCTCTCAGGAGTCACACCTGAAGTGATCAGCACTCCGGGATGGGAAAGTTAATTGTTATAGCAACACGTTTCCCCACATAATACATTTCCTTCTGAAAAAAACGTGATTTTCATTCCAAATCTGAATGGGATAGGAATTGTTAGTGTTTATGCCCGGTAATAGGGTCTTGTGACTACTTATTTTCTCATTATAGTTTTATAATTTTTATTTGATTACTGGTAGAGGACAAATCCTGCCGTCAGATTGCATGGCTTACTTAAAACCCTGAAAGATTTCATTTGGAATAATGCCTGCTTCTTTGAGGGTAGAAGCTGTCTTATAGTAATTACATACTGCTGCATAATAATGTGGAATTAGTCTTAGGGTTGAAAGAGCTGATTTTATGGATAAAAATAACTGCATATTTACCCTTCAGTAATGTGGTTAGTAATGACCATGTAATTATCTGGCCAGTCCTGGGGCAAGTAAGTTCACTTGCCCACCCATAATCAAATTCATGATAGGCAGCATAGGAGGCAGAAAAATGCTTGCATAATCATCACCTGGATTCACCCTGTGCTCAGTCAGTCTATGGGAAGGATGACATCGTCTAGCTCCAAAGAGAAAAGATGCAGGGGAAACCTGTGCTACCTTAGGGTCCTGCAAGCTTTCTGATGCCCCCATGCTCATACATTGCAATCCTTTCTGTTGTAGTGACAGCGGGGTTCTCACCTGTGTCCATGAGCTCTCACATGCTTTTCCATCTCTTCTTCAAAGACACATACCTTACAGCTCAAATAAAATATATTTACAGGCTAATTCAGGGGGCCAATTGTGGCTGGGAGAAGTTGCAGCCCCGCTTCAGGTTTGGGAATATGTTCTTACATATGTTTGCTGACATTCTTCCCACACGTGCAGGATATAGGTAAAATTGTTTTATTTCTATTTCTCCCTTGCCCAGTCCCTGCTATCAAGGAGGGCTGAGGAATGGACAGATCATTAATTTGTAACCCTCATTCTCCCTTTGAGGAAAGGGGTAGGTTGACAAAGAGCTATTTATTTATGAGGGATCTCCCAGACTTCTTTGCCAAGATGGTCTGCCCTAATCTCCAAGCCCCTCACTTGTGGCAGTAGCTACAGGCACAATTTAGGCTGTAATTTCCAACATGGCTATTTTGCTTCGATTTAACCTGCATTACCCCATCATGTAACTTTGCATCACTATCCTTGATATACAACATAACCCTTCTCAATCACACAGGTGCTCATACCCTTAGTGGGTTTTGGCACCCATGTTTTAAGAGCAGTCATGGCACAGTAAGAGATGAGACACTCTCATGCTTCATCAATTGACCTTCCGGTGCTTACACAGTGAATGGCAGACAGTCACTTGTTCCTAAGCAGGTTCTCTTACTGCAGTACACATGATGGGATAATACACAGTCTCTCATAATGACTCCAATAATTAGTTCTGTGAGGCCACTCAAACTTAGCCAAACACCTGATGCAAGAAACATATTTCACAAAAAAGTCATATCGCAATTATTTACACTTCATCACACAGCTGAAATGACAGTTACACAGACATTTTATAATAATTAAAATAAATCATAAAGGTTAGTTATTAATTTCCTGGTAACACATACCAAATACAACCCAAAATCTATCACTTTTTTTTTTTTTTTTTTTTAACTCTTTAAACAAGTCTTGCTTCACCTTCCTGTGAAAGGAATAATAACAAGGGCCCTATGTTTCAGGTTCTGCCCAAAGGTGGCCAGAAGGCCAACGGCATCCTGGCTTGTATCAGAAATGGTGTAGCCAGCAGGAGTAGGGAAGTGATCGTCCCCCTGTACTGGGCACTGGTGAGGCTGCACCTGAAGTACTGTGTTCATTTTTGGGCCCCTCACGGCAGGAAAGACACTGAGATGCTGGACCATGTCCAAAGAAGGCTAACGAAGCTGGCGAAGGGTCTGGAGAGCAAGTCCTGTGAAGAGCGGCTGGGGGAGCCGGGGGTGTTCAGCCTGGAGAAAAGGAGGCTGAGGGGAGGCCTGATCGCTCCCTACAGCTGCCTGAAAGGAGGTTGCAGCGAGGTGGGTGTAGGTCTCTTCTCCCAAGTAACCAGTGATAGAACAAGGGGAAATGGCCTCAAGTTGCACCATGGAGGCTTAGATTGGACATTGGGAAACATTTATTCACTGAAAGGGTTGTCAGGCACTGGCAGAGGCTGCCCAGGGAAGCGGGGGAGTCTCCATCCCTGGAGGGATTTAAAAGACGTGTAGATGTGGTGCTGAGGGACATGGTTTAGTGGTGGGCTGAGCAGTGACTGGTTAACAGTTGGACTGGATGATCTTAAAGGTGTCTTTCAACCTAAACAATTCTGTGATTCTGTGAATTCCTCTTCTGTGTAAGGTGGTTTGGTTTCCCCCCTATAGAATATGTGAGATGACTCTGAAAGATGTTATGAACACTGCACTATATACAGTATGTTCTTTATGGCATGGTTTTCTGCACAGTGTGATGTTAGTAATTATATACCATTATTACTGTTTCATTGGAGAGGAAAGGATTGAAGCATCTGTGTTTGCTGAACTCTGCAAACAAGATGAAAGCGAGATACTTTTAGAAAGGATGGCTTGAGAAGAGTAATCTTACCTTCAATAGTAAATAAAAGGCTACTGAATAAAATATTTGGAGATTAGCAAGTATGTTATTGATGCAAATCTGCAGCATACTTAGCAAAGAGCTATAAATATCCCTTACATTATTATCAATTGGTAGTTTACTAACAGGCAATTGGCTTTTTGAATCTTAATTATAATTGTGTTCTGCAGCTTTAATTTAGAGTATTACCCTACCAGCTGAAATGATAAACAAAAAGCAGTTTAAAAGGGGGAGAAATAGATACAGTTAATTAGTAATAAGCCCTTTCATAGCTTCTCCCTCATCTACATTCCCACCCTCTGAATATCTATTCAAAAATGTGAATGCACACTTACGAGAGCAGTGTCTCCTTTAAGTGTCCCAATTCTCTAACCACATTTTTTCCGGATGCTGTTAAATATCACAGTGCTTTGGGGAAACAGTTGACTCTAAGCATCAGAGTGAAAAGCATTTGTAAAAAAAAAATGGGGGGAGGAACAGAAGTTAATTACAGAAAATAGGGACTGCAACACCGAGAGGAGGCTGTGAAGCAGGAGATCTAAATGGCAAAGTAAATCCTGATGGGGAAACCATCTGTGGATGGCTTGAAAGCGCATCATCTGCCTGTGTGTGCTTGCATGTGTGCATGAAAGACACAGCGAGCGCAGTATGTGCTTTTACCAGCAGGAGGACAAATCAGTAGCAGCCATACTAGGATGGGAATATCATGGCTGCTGTCACTCCAGTTATTGAACGCGTTTGAAAGTATTAATGCGAATACTGGTTGTCTGCAGAGGAAATTTCTAGCCTTTGTGATCTGTTGCCAGCATCAGTATTTCAAGCTTCTGAGCCTTGGATTTCTCTACAAGGTATTCTTGAAGTGACCAGTTCACGACACAGCAAACACGATACAAACCCAAAGGGCTACCTATAGGACATTAGAGAGAACAGAGGTTCTGCCCTAAGGCAGGGCTCCTTAAGGAGAATATCTGGTGTTTTCATAGCTCATCTGGTTTTTCTTTTTCTCTCCAGACAAACAAAGCACCTGGGCCACAATGAGATAAGAATTCGTGAGTCTGCACAGTTATAATAGTATCTTCTAAAATCTAGACTCTCCCACAGTGTCACGGTAATTGCTAGTTGCCAAGGGGATGGATGTATAATAAAAATTGTTTTGATTTCAGTTCTGGTAACTTTCATATAAGACAGAAAATAAAGCGTCAGTTTTAGGGTCTGTTTTTGCTGACCAGTTTGCTCACCTTACTCCCAAAATCTCTTGTAACCTGCAACACCAAGCATTTTATGGGCTGCTAATGGTAGCCTTGCAATAAACTCACCATTCTGATTTACATTTTAAAGGTATCTATCAGCTAGATAAAGTAGATTTCTCAGAGCAAGTCAGTAAATCTGGCAGAGTTCCTGTCTCAGCCCAAGATGAAAAATAGCCCCTTTAGTCCTCTTATAACATGGATTGGTATGAATTAATATGTGCAAGAGTCATAAACCTTGGCGGTTTGTATTCAAATTTTCCTCATAAAGATACAACTTCTGAGATTTGGCATCTCATTTCAGGAATGTCTCTGAGGCATTTTTTAATTCTATATTCATTGAGCTTTGCATATAAATTCCAATAACCTTTGCATACCACAGCACCAAGTACAAGGTAACTGTCAGACAAATAAGCTATAGCTACTGCATACAGGCTAGGGCAAGAAGAAAGAAAAGAAAAAAAAAAAAAAAAAAAAAAAAAACAAAAAATAGAACTTCTTGAAGATCTTAAAAAGATTCCAAAAATAAGGGAGAGGGGATGGATAGTGGCTCTGATTCTACTGTCTCCAAGTGCCCTGGGACCCAGCTTCCAGGGACTGTATGGGTGAGTTCATATACTTTTCTTCACCCTTGTAGGTGCTGTGGAGGAATTAGATACTCTTTTCAGGGAGCTACCATTTTCCTTTTTCTTAACTTTCTCTTATTTCTGTTTTCAGTGAACCTCTGTGACTAGGAAATCTTTGTACCCCCAGGTACAAAACTTGAAGGACTGCAGTGGTGGGTGAAGATTCATCCATGTTCTCTGAAACTCCTTAATCCCTTGCATTACCAGAAACTGAATGGGAAAGGTAGGTCTCATGTACTCCCTGATCTGTGCAGGTAGTTTATGCCTAACTCACCAAGCGGTAACTATGGCAGTAAAGAATGTAAATGTCTCTGCATCTGAATCTACCCTCGGTACTACATACGACATGGGCTGGGTGTTAGGCCACTGCTAGCTTTGTGAGCATCTGTGAGGCCATTTAGGTGTTTAAAGTCTGTTATGTACCCATGTGCTCACAGGCTCAAGCTCAGGATAACTAACACTACTTTTGTTTGGCTTTTGCCTTTTGTGTTTGACTAGGTTGCTGCACTCCTTGGGGGTGAAGCAGCTTGTCATCAGGTGTGCATAGGTACAGTGCAACTTAGATTTTGGTTACACCTTTTTAGGAGCTAGTTTTATTGAAAAGAATTAATAGCTCTAACATATGAAGTGCTTGCTTTCTCCAGCCACTTATATTTTATAAATCACAGAGGGGGAATATTTACCAACACACACTTCTTCAGGTATTAGTGGCTGTCTTTACTAAGCTCCGCTTATATGAATTTGACTGATATTGCTTCCACAGTAACAGAGAAAAAGGAACTTTGGGTCAATTGTAATGAATTTATTGCCCTTTGTACAACTTTTTGAGTACTGCAGCCAAGTTTGCAACTAAAAATATTTTACTTCCCCAATACCATCATGAGGTTCATTTATGTGGTTTGCTTCATTTCAGCGCTGTTCCCTTGTTTTCACCTTTCCAAGCAGTTGGGGAGTCCATCCTACCTCCTCTGTGCTCCCCTGCCCTGGAAGCAGTCCTAGTTTGGTAGTACTTAGGAAGAGTGAGGCTTAAGAGGTGTATGCCTCCAAGGAAAATTTGCTCACAGGATGGTCTTAAATGTAAGAACATTTCTGTTATGGCTGCAGTCTTCAAAGAACTGGTTGTAACTGGATCCATAACAGAGGTAAGGATAACCCATAAAAGGCAATTTTCAAGAGGGCTCACTCTGTGAAGGCTGATTTAATACATCCAACAGATCCCCAAGGAAATAACCCAATATTTTCTTAGGCAGGGCTATCTCACACAGGAAGATATTGGTCTCTCTCAGCCTTTCATTGGCAAAACTTGTGTCTATTTCTGTGCATGTTTGGGAAGCTTTTCTTTATTTTTCATAATTCTTTCCTAATCTTCTCCTGACACTAGTCATGTTATTTCTTTTTTTAACTACTAAGTTTACCCAATTTCTTTACCATTCCCAAAACTGAAGCAATGCATTTATCAAAAGCCCAAATCATCAATGTAGCTAGTCAGGTGCAGAGCTAGGTCAAAGGTAATTCACTTACAATCTGGGCATCCTTGCATCACCAGGCTATGAGTGTGGTCGAACATACATTACTTTACACACCGCAAACCTCTAGTCACTGCAGAATTTTGGTAAGGGAAGCACTGACCTCGCAGCAGCTTTTCTGCTGAAGTACAGGGCTGTAACACTGGCACAGGAGCCTCACAGCTTTAATGCAGATGGAATCATACAATCATAAAATGGCTTGGCTTGGAAAAGGCCTTAAAGTTCCAACCCCCCTGCCATGGGCAGGGACACCTTCCACTAGACCAGGTTCCTCAAAGACCCATCCAACCTGGCCTTGAACACTTCCCGGGATGGGTCATCTACAACTTTTCTGGGCCACCTCTTCTTGTGCCTCAGCACCCTCATGGCGAAGAATTTCATTTTTCTATCTAATCTAAATCTACCCTCTTTCAGTTTAAAGCCATTACCCCTTGTCCTAGCACTGAATGCCCTTATAAAAAGTCCCTCTTCAGCTTTGTTGTAGGTCCCCTTTAGGTACTGGAAGGCTGCTACCTGGTCTCCCCGGAGCCTTCTCTCTCCAGGCTGAACAAGCCCAACTCTCTCTGCCTGTCTTCATAGGAGAGGTGCTCCAGCCCTCGGATCATCTTTGTGGCCCTTCTCTGGACTTGCTCCAGCAGGTCCATGACCATACTATGTA
>KL285310.1:35560-46401 GCA_000699545.1 Podiceps cristatus
GGTGGGGTCTCAGCAGAGCGGAGCAGAGGGGCAGAATCATCTCCCTCGACCTGCTGGCCATGCTTCTTTTGATGCAACCCAGGATACAGTTGGCTTTCTGGGCTGCAAGCGTACATTGCCAGGTCATATTGACCTCTCATCAACCAACACCCCAAGTCCTCCTCAGGGCTGCTCTCAGTCCATTCTCCATCCATCCTGTATCTGTGATTGGGATTGCCCTGACCCATGTGCAGGACCTTGCACTTGGTCTTGTTGAACTTCATGAGGCTTGCATGGGCCCACTACTCAAGCCCATCAAGGTCCCTTTGGATGGCATCCCTTCCCTCCAGCATGCCGACCACACCTCACAGCTTGGTGTCATCAGCAAACTTGCTGAGGGTGCACTCCATCCCACTGTCCATGTCACTGATGAATAAGTTAAACAGCACCGGTCCCAATACTGACCCCTGAGGAATGCTACTCATCACTGGTCTGCACTTGGATACCAAGCCATTGACTGCAACTCTAAGTGTGACCATCCAGCCAATTCCTTATCCGTCAAGTAATCCATTCATCAAATCCACTCCTCTCCAATTTAGAGACAAGGATGTCATGCAGGACAGTGTCAAATACTTTGCACAAGTCCAGGTAGATGACATCACTTGCTATTCCCTTATCCACCAACACTGTAACTCCATCGTAGAAAGCCACCAAAGTTGTCAGGCACAATTTGCCCTTAGTGAAGCCATGTTGGCTGTCATCAATCACCTCCTTAATTTTCATGTACCTTAGCAGAGTTTCCGGTAAGATCTGCTCCATGATCTTGCTGGGCACAGAGGTGAGACTGACTGGCCTGTAGTTCCCCAGGTCTTCCTTTTCTCCCTTTTTAAAAATGGGGGTTATGTTCCCCTTTTCCAGTCAGTAGGAACTTCACCAGACTGCCATGACTTCTCAGATATGATAGATAGTGACTTAGAAACTTCATCTGTCAGTTCCTTCAGGACCTGCAGATGCATCTCACCAGGTCCCATGGACTTGTGCACCTTCAGGTTCCTTAGATGGTCCCAAACCTGATCTTCTCTTACAGTGAGAGGGGTTCTTGGCTCTCCCAGTCTCTGACCTTGCCTTCTCTGGCTTGGGCAGCATGGCTAGAGCACTTGATGGTGAAGACTGAGGCAAAAATGTCGTTGAGTACCTCAGCCTTCTCCACATCTGGGTAGCCAGATCTCCTGTTTCCTTCTGGAGAGGGCCCACATTTTCCCTAGTCTTCCTGGACATAATTGTGTGTCTAATAGCCTTAGTGACCCTACAGCATTTACATCCTAGGATGTGCTTACATCCTAGCTCCTAGGAAATACAGCAAGAGATCTTAAGTCAAGAGGAAATGAAGTGTAAATCTGTCAGATCCCACCTCACTTTTACTAGCACTTTGCTGAAATGAAGACATCATTATAAGCCATTCAGTTTTAAGAAATGTGCAAAATTAGTTGAGATTTTGAGATTCATTTTGTGAGAAAATAAAACTTAGTGAATGCATTCTGTGTATTTCTGAGCATCTGCCTGTCTGGCACTTCCCCACAATACATTTGGGACATTTTCATCACTTCAGATAGAATCTGAAGTACAGAAGCCTCGGAAATATTTACTACTCAGACATTTCAAGAATATAGAGTAAGTTTCATGAAAGCAGAGGAGAGAGACTTCATTAGCTTTATTAGGCTTCTGCAAAGGAAATAATGCATTGTGAGTCCACGTCTTGTTGGGCATCAGGGAATTCACATGGAAGAGAGGCATTAATAACATCCTGGCTACTGAAAGGCTTTAACCTGAGTTCAGCCTTTTTCGACAAGAGGCAAGTCCACTCTGCTGTTGAGGTGGACTGAGCTATACAGGTTGTCTGGTGCCTAATAAGCAGTAAGCTCACTCTGTAGTCCTGATATAGTTCAGGAGTAGATCAGTCAGGGACACACATCCTTTGGAAGCCAGACTTTCTACTAGTTTCCACAGAAAAGTTCATTCCAGACAGCCTAGGGATGTAAATGTTGATGAGGGTGCAAGTCTTGGAAAACTATGCAGGGAACCTGGATACCCCATTCCAGTTCACTTCAATGGGCCTTGAAGATCCATGTTCCTGAGATGTTTTTTAAAGAGCTGGCACTAGATAGTAACAACATTCTGTGAAAATAGCTACTCTGCTATTATAGTGGGAGCTACTGTTTCTGCAAACACCGTGCAAATCTTAGTATCATTTACTGATCTAGTTAACAAAATAAGAGAGTTTCCACCCAAAGGGTGCAGGTGTCACTACTTCATTATAACTAATCTCTAGACCTTGTCTGATCTGGCATCATGCCGCTTGAAGCTTGGAATGAAAAGACTTCATGCACACACAGAAAACAGAGAAAAAGAAATATGGGCTTAAAATTTCACTTAGCAATTAGCTTAAATCACCTCTACTGCAGAGATGGAAATTTGTACTCTGCAATGATATTTACCTTCAATGCCAAGGTCAGTTTCATTTGTATCTGTCCTGAAGCTTATGGTTTAATTTTTAATTCCTGAATGCTGATTGTAGTAACTAAATGAATTCAGTCCTGCAGCATGAACCCAATAGGCATGTTTGATTTACTCATTCATTAAAAATCATGCTACATTAGGCAAATAACTACACAAAACACATCATTTCAAAATGAAAACATTACATCTCTGAAACACTAGAAACAAATATTTTGAATACTTCATTTAATACCTTTCCTAAAGTGGTCTCGTGAAAGATGAACAATCTCACAAATAGTTTTTGTGAACATGGACTGATACACATCCGTGGGTAAAACTTCTGGCCAAATAGAAAAAAATATCCGGGTCTAGCCAGAACTTGTGAGTGACACATCATAACCTTAATAATCATAGCCAGATTTTGTTGACAAGTGTGATTTTACCTGTGAAAATAGCTGTACTTTCTTTATTCTGCCTTCACTGACTGAAAAGCACAGGCTTTGTAACTGCCTGATTTGCTGGGACAAAAAACTACTTAGCTACCCATGTGGTTTTTTAATATGCACAAAATTTAAACATGCAGACAGCTATTTGTAAGCATACCAAAAAGACCCCAAAAAACAACAACCAAAAACCAAAAAAAAACCCAACTAAACTGAAGAGAAAGAGACCATTTGGAAAATCCAAGTGTAGACATTTGGTAAACAGAGAGACTTAGGTGACATCACTTGATATGTGCATGTGCATCTGCATTTACTTCAGCTGCATGCAGTATCTCTCTTCTTCAGGGCCAAGACACTGTCCCTGAAATGCCTGAGCCAACTGATGAGGAGCTGCAGGTTGGGGGTAAGAGAAACCCCAGAGCAGCTGAGCAGCTACCTGGTTGCTTCTCCTCAGGGAAAGAAATAATCCCTTCCCCAGGGCTGAGGATGTGTTGCACCAACAACAGGTCTGTTTGACCTGTTTCTTGGAGCTTTCCAGTGCACCCACATCTGTGGGGATGGTGATTTCCCAGTGAGAGGGACACAGGATATGCAGAACAGTATTTTCAACAGCACTTAATAGAAATGGCTTGGGTTGTAGTGTTTGTTTTGGTGTATTGTTTTTTTTGTGTGGTTTGTGGTTTTTTTTTTTTTTTTGTGTGTGTATTTTTTTTTTCCCCCAGACCATTTGGAGGTCTATTCATTTTTGTGTGTTCATTTAATGCCCCACAACATTTACCTTTGCTCCTATTTTAATGCTGCATGCCAGTCTCCATCAGATTTCATCTACAAACTCATGAGTCAGCTAAACTGAGACCCTTTGCTATTTTTAGCCATCCAGTTCATTTATTTGTCTGGTTCTTTACAGCAACCCTGTATTTTGCTTTATCAGCACAATAGAGAAGTTATCAGTTATTCCATCTCTTACTCATTTTGAACACATAGGGAAGCTGCACAGGTACGAAGGAGCAGCTCTCTCAGAGATACTGCCTATGGTGTGAAACATAAATGTCCATCAACAGACTCTATTGCTTTCTGCAAATCCAATTGAAGGCCTGTTCTCATCATCTGAATCCAAATTCCCCTCGGCTCTGAGCCAGAACAGCAGCTCCTCAGGTAGCTCTTTATCCCTAGCTTATCCTAATTCTTATAAAAGCCTTTATATATCCTTATTTCCTTCCACATCAAAGGAAAAGGAGCATAATTAAAATTGGGATTCCCTTCTTTATTTAAGCTTGTTATCTTCTTTTTTTTTTTTTTTTTTTTTTCTTAATTGACCCTTCATTTAGCCCTAGAGACAAACTCTGTCCAATATCCCTTATGAAGTATTCTTTGTTTGCAATACAGATTCCTTATATGTACAAACTATACTCAGAGGCACTGGCAGGAAAAAACAAAGCATACATACAAAAAAGACCTTTTTCTGGTATTTCTCATACATTTAATTGGGCATAGAAAGTTACATGCAAAGATTTGAAGATGCTAAAAAAGATGGGCAAGGCAAACTGAAGTCAATACTGAAATTTTTTTTTTTTTTTTTGCTGAATGTCCCAGATTAGGATTCCTAAGTGTATTAGCATGGGCATTCAGTAGCAGAGGTCCCCTATTACTGGGAATACAACCCCAATGGTTTGTTGGTTTCCAGTTGGCTTATAGTTTGGCAAGAAATCAGCAGAGGTCTGAGAAGAAAACATGTGACCCCTGCTATGCCATTGCATGGCATAAAACATGGTCTCCACAGCCTCCGGGCTCCTTCTTCAGCCTGATAAACTTTTTAATATAATTTATTGTTTTTCACTTAGTTTGAACAGGAATAGATTTGCCAGTTAAATCTTTTTCTAGTCACTTTCAATTTCTGATTCCGATGCAGGAGGATAATTCACTGTTTCTCTGGAGGACTTAACACTTCCATTTTTTCTACTGTGTGAATATTGGGTTTTAAAAGTTGTAGACCATGTTATATCTGGTTATACAGTTATATATTTCCAAACTGCTGTGTAACTGGACAGAAAAGAGAAAAGCAGTACAGACTTCTGGTAGTAAAATCTGTTCTTTCATTTTGTGTTCTTAATGCACTTTACAGAAGAGATGACTACTACTACATTTTTACAGGTGAGTAAGAAGAGGCACAATCTAGCTCAAATATCTTGCCCAAGGTGACTCACCAAGTCCCTCCTGGAAAATCCAGATCTCTCGACTCACATACCTTTTCTTTGCACAGTGATGTTTCCACACATAAGACATGTCACTGGTTTTGTTATTTGTTTTTTTTTTTTTCTTGTTAATACAAATCTAGTGTCATGGATAGTATTTGTGTAATTACATTGAAAGGAGAGACTGTAAGCCTATGTCTCTGGGTAAGAAATCTGGACTTAATGTTAACTCCTGGACTACTTTACTACTGTCTTGATACATAGCCTTGGATGAGTTTCACTTAACTTTTCTTTCTCCCTTGTAAGATGAAGATAAATATACCTATTGACTTCTGCTAATCTGTTGTTTGCAAGGTACCTGGAGACTGTGTGCGTGTGTAAAGACAGTTTATGGGGAAGTCTGTTGTCATGGCACAGAAAGGAAGATTGCAGATAAGAGACAGCTTTTACAGCCTTTTCCCTAGCTCCGTCGCCGGTTCGTTATCATCCCAAGGCAGGCAGCCAACAGAAGTCAGAGCCGGTGGATGTCTGTGCCCGGCTGAAGTGACTCTGTCCCTGGTGCCTCATCTGCTGCGCCCGGTACCTGCAGCACAGAAGCCCCCAAAAGCAGCTTTGCCCGCTTTCCTGACATCTCACATTCTTCTGCTTCAATGACGTAACCATATCTCAGAGTCTTAGTTTTCACCAGCAATAAATTCATATAGAGTGGAGTACGTTTCTAACTCTTTAGGCTGTTGAGAAAATTTACCTAATGCAAATGAGTACACAGGGAAACAACACCACAAAAGCAAGTGGAAGTAAACAAAAAGCACCCCTAGCCTATTACCTTATAAATAACAATAGTACAAGCGTAACATGACATTTCAGTATTTCAGTCATGTTGATGAGGCTGAAGGTTTTGAATGTGAAACCATACAAGGTACTGCTATTTTCCTGTCAAACTCTGACTGGTCTGCAGAGACCTTGTCCCAGGAAAGACTGGAAGTCTTCCATGCGAGGCTAGAGGAAGGTGATGGAAGGCAAGATGAGGATAGCTGCTTTTCTGCTATATTTTCTATGTTTATTTATGAGGAAACAAAAGCCTTCGATCCCCAGGGGTCTCCATATAGCACCTTTCACTGGCACTAAGTCAGCAAAAAAGAACAAGTCTCTTAAAATTAAAATGAAGGGAAAACATGATAAAATATAATACATAAACCCCAAATATTTCAAATAAATATTCTGCTTCACTTTGCAGTTTCTGCTTACCAACTACTCACAGAATGACAGTCTTATCAGATAAAAGCAGCCAGCTGCTATACGCTGCATTTAAATTTATATTGCAAACAACAGGCTCCATTACCCAAGGATTTTCTCGTTGCATTCCTAATATTGTCTTTCTGCATGCTTTATTGTTCCTCATTTCCTTACATGCTCTTTGCTTTCTAGTGTGTGCCAACACATCCTGGTATTTGTTTTCAAACATTTTGGGTTTTTTTGCTTAATCTGCCTTTGACTAAATTTCCTTTTTTATGCCTCTAAACACTCTCTACTTCTGAAACACCATCTCTAAAGTTGCTGTCTCATACACTCTTTGCTGTTCCTTTCTCCCTTTCTGCTGCCCCCCTCTTCCTTCATCCCCTAATCATTTGATCACTGCAGTTCTTTGATGTGTGAGTCTTCCAGTTCAGGCCCAATTTAATTATGTTTTTCAGAAGACTGACCTCTGTGGTCCCAATTTGTTCAAGACATTTCCTTCATTGATCCAGGGCCAGATCCCTGTACTGCCTGTTCTAAACTAGATTCTTGATATTAGAAGCAGCTGTGTATTAGCTCTCAAGGTCAGTTTGCATATATCAGCAGTTAATTGCACTGATTTATTTGCAGTGGATACAATACACTCTTCCCTGCCCTTAGGTCTAGATGAGTTAACACAAAATCAAGGGGAAACAATTAGAGGTATTCTCGTACTACAACAGACACACTTGCCTCACTGTTCATAAGCATCCTCAAAGAATAGATTGCATTTTTCAGTAAATTGCAGCACATCCCTGAAGTCTGTACATTTAATTTCTGTTGGGCTATCACAAAAACAACACCCGACACTATTGGACTTTTCCTTCTTAAATTTTCTTCCTGTCATCCAACATTTAGGAAATGATCAGAAAAATGTTTCAAGCTTTGAGGTGGAAAGGCAAATGTGTGGTTTCAAGAAAGATCAAGAGTCCTGTAGAACATTTACTAAGCAAAACACGCAGTCTTGGCACACAGAGAGGGTAGAAGCTAGCACTGTTTATAAAATACTAGTCTGATAGAAATAAAAAACTCCCTTATATAAGCAAACTAACTGCTGCATTCTTCAGTAGAGAAGTACAAGCTTCCTGTCCACAGCAGAAAAGGTTATGGAAAACTGAAATACATTCCCGTTCCCTCCCCCCCGGAAAGGAAAACTGCAATATTCCAGTCAAGAAAAGGGGAAAAAAATGTCCATTATGATTGCTGCTATCCATTGCTTCCATAGGGTCTGCAGGTAGTGGAGATGTAGAAGGACACAGATCTCAGTGACAACTGCAGAGTATCGGCACTGTGCCACTGAGCTGTGTGTGTTCAGTGAGCATGAGGTGTGGCAAAGGTCTCCCTGAATTAAGATTGAGCTAATTAAATACAGCTCTCTGCTTGACAGGATCTACAGATGCCTCAATCCACTTTGTCCAGTTCTGCCCAAGGATGATGTAAAATCTAAGTAGACCAGTACGAACACGTTATCCTTGCCTGCTGCCAAAAGCTAACAGCCTGAATAAGATCAGCACAACCGTTACGCTTGACCCTGACTGAAAAGTGTCAAAGAAACTGAGCCCCTGGATAAAACCAGAGCTGCTTCAGGACCACAGCATCCATTCCCCAAAGCACAAGGCTAAAACCAGGATAGCATATCTGCTACCAGGAGAGAAGAGGTGCTGGCCTCCTGGACTCTAATGTGAGAGGCACTGAAATCCAGAGAGATCTGACAGTCCCTCTTTCCTCACCATGACCATCACAAGATGTTGCCTTTCATGTTGATGGAAAATTTTTTCCTTGAGTTGTGTTTTTCATTTTAAACATAGGAGAAAAGTATTCTCATCTCCCCTATGCTACCTGTATATTTAAAACCACATGGTGTGAGAAATCACAGAAACTCTTCCCAGGAGATGGATGTTCATATAAAACAAGACAATTAGATAATAATAATTTGGAAATAAATAAAAAATAAGTTGTGGATTATCTGTCCTATCTCACAGTTCCCACTTATTTTTCCACGTTTTGTTTTTTCCATGTACATTTAAATGATCCAAGAAGCACATCTCTTACCTCAACAAAGCAACTCACTGCATAACATCTTTCAGTCTCAGAAATATTTTATGACACTCCAGCTCAACCTGTTTTCCTGATGAAATTTATCTGCCTGACACAGTCCCAACTCATTCTCCCACTTCTGAGTTCACTCACAGCAAGGTCTGCAAACACAGGCACATCCTTGTAACAACTACTTGAAATGGGAAGGGGGCAGGAAGTGTCCATCCTTCAGGGATCAGTTCCTGTTTGATATTTTCCCACTCATGCTGTCTCATGGCTGTTGGCTCATGGAGGATGTTCTGTCTGTCTGAATCCTGGAGAGTGATCTGTCCACTCCTTTTTCTGGACTAAGTTCTGGAGTCTCCATTCTCGAAATCTGTGGGAAGCTTGCCCAAGTAAAGTGTGAACAAGTATTACAAGACATGGATCTCTGAGTCACGGACTCATTGAAAAAGGCACCAAAAATGGCAAAAAAACCCCCGTCTGATGTACCCCATCATGTTAATAGGGAGCTGGTCACGAGGACATCTCAGTTCTCCCAGTACTGAGGGACTTAGTGGTGCCTGCTGACAATAATAATAGGGACGGTGAACACAGCATCTGTGGCAGGCCCTCTGCAGGGTGCGATTGCCAGGACATCGGTGAGTATTTGACACTTATTTGCTCAAACAATCATCATAAATCTCTGAGGTGGCTGGAGAGCCTTAAATGATCACAACAGTGAAACCTCCTCTGAAGGTATTTCCAGATTTCATTCAGATAATCGTGTTTACTTTCTCTCTTTTCAATAGCTTGCTTTTTCTTGGATCTCTGACATGCACTGGAGTGTACTCATGCCCCCTTTCCTATTCATCAATAGTAAGGATGCACTGTGGGTATGCTAGATGCCAAGGAGTCTCTCATTTCCTCGGTAACAGCAAACAGTTACTAAACTGGAGCAAATAGAAGAGAAACATAATGCAGACACTGAGCTAAGGGTTAGGATACGTGATCCCCTTTGCTGATAATTTAGTTTGTAACTTCTGTTTGGCTGCCAACCCCCTCTATGCTTTATTTTCCTCAACAACTGAAGAGGTAAATTATGTTGGCCAGTATACAGTAATGAAACTCAAAACATGTTCAATCTTGACTCAATCATGTTCAATGTAAGGGATTAATAACACTTTGATGATGAAATTTTGGGACCTAGAACAAAGCCAGCACAATAAGAAGTGTTAAATACATGTCAGTGTTCTCATGGTTAATTCAGCGTAAGCCACGTTTTTACTGGTGTGCGTCACGAGTGAACAGAAGCCATCAGGAGACACAGCAGTTAGCGCACAGAGCGAGACCAGAAACTCTGCTGATGGCTCTGCAATGGCGGTGACGCATGGCAGGACACAGTCCCCAGAACCCACTGGAGCAACTATCCCTAGTACATCAGAGACCTCACCTCAGGCCAGGGTCCCAAGGGAGGCTGCAGCTCCGCACCTCTGGGACTGCAGAGGTGCCTGGGACCTCATTGTGGGACCGGAGCTAAATGGTCTCTTTGCCCACAGGTGTATGCTGGTGAAGGGTCTGCGTCACCAAGTACTGGCGCTGAAGGAGAAGGCCAGCAGACTGCACAGCATCAGAAATTATGAGATCAACTGGATCTTCTCCAAGACTCTGAGGGTCAGACTGTTGTCTGAACCCCCAGCTGTGTCAATGGAGGGCCAGGGATCCAGACAGCATCTTTGCAGAAAAGGACCTGGGAGTGCTGGTGGAAATCAAGCTGAACATGAGTCTGAAATGTGCCCTTGTGGCAAAGAACACCAACAGCCTCCCAGGCTGCATTAGGCAGAGTGTTGCCAGCAGGTCAAGGGAGCGGTTCCTTCCCCTCTACTCAGCACTGGTTAGACACTTCTGGAGTGCTGGGTCCCGTCCTGGGCTCCCAGGGCAAAAGATACATCGACACACTGGAGCGAGTTCAGAGAAGGGCCGTGAAGATCATTAAGGGACTGGAGCATCTCTCTTGTGAAGAAAGGGTGAGAGAGCTGTGACTGTTCAGCCTGGAGAAAAGAAGGCTCAGGGAGGATCTTATCAGTGTGTACAAATACCTGATGAGGGGGAGCCGGAGTCTTCTCAGTATCCAGTAACAGGACAAGAGGAAATAGGCACAAACTGAAATATAGTAAATTTCACTTAAACATAAGAAAAACCTTTTTTACCATGAGAGTGGCTGAGCACCAGAATGGGTTTCCCAGAGAAGCCGAGGAGTGTCCATCCTAGGATATGTTCAAAACCTGACTGGACACGGACCTGGCCAACCTGTTCTAGTTGACCCTGCTTTGAGCAGGCAGGTGGACTACTAAATGATCTCCAAGGGTGTCTTCCAAACTCAGCTATTCTGTGGTGAAAACTGGTTGCACATTTTTATGCTGCTTGTCTAAAAGGCATT
>KL285310.1:47114-62256 GCA_000699545.1 Podiceps cristatus
TCCACCCCCCGCCTCAGTTTAGGTAAATTGTGGCAGCAAATGAAGTCACCATCTCACTATTTCCTAAGCCTACCGTGGGAGTGGGAGTGCAATGTGGGGGGACAGGGAAGGCGGAAAGGAGACTTGTACTTATCACTCTAAGGAGGGAAAGTGAGAACAGTGATAAAATAGGCTTTCTTATGGCATATAGACAAATGAAGGGTAGGCAGCTAAGTCTCTCTGTCTTCCCATCTTTCTTGGCTTGATGATTCAGTGCACATGGTTCATTGCAGCAATGTATCTTGCCTGAACATGTACATTTTCTCTGGTGAAAGGTGAAGAGTAAAGATTATCCGGAATAGTGCATATTAATGTCTTTCCAGAAAAAGTGCTGAATATAAAACGCCTCTGAATACAATCTAAGGAATTCCAACATTTAAAGAAAAGCTCCATCTCCAGAGATACAGATACATATCTGGCACAACGTAAAGAGCCACAGAATACAGAGGTGACACAAACGTCTTCAGAAAACAAACTGAACCTAAGCAGAAGTATGGAAATATTTCCCTAAAGTATCTATCTTCCATTTGACCACAGCTCATGTTGGAGAACACAGTAGACACCGCGATAAAAAATAACAGAAGAGAGCCACAGGGGAAACCTGCAAACAGAAAGGCACACCCTAAATAGGCGATGGAGCTTGTAGGAATACCTGTGAGTTGCCTTACTGCTCTCCAGTACAGGAGGCCTTGAGAGCAAAACAAGTTTTGTTGCTGCCTCTGGAACTGGGTACATCATCGCTGCGGCGATGTACAAGCCTGAAGTATTTACAGTATGTTTCATCTCAAATACAGAAAGCTTACATCTCTGAGTCAAAGCCATCTTACAGCCAAAATAATTCCTCTGTCAAACTGTTCATAACCTGACAACCATAGCTGTTTTATTGAAGCATGAAAGAAATCTAACTTCTCTTATTAAAGTGTCTTCTGCTTAGGAGCCTTCGTTTTCTAGGGATTTACCATCCTTAAAATCCTGTAAAAGTGTGAGTTACTTCTTTACCACTATGAGTCAGGAAGCATCTGGAAGCTGCTTCCCATATGATGAAATATACTGAAATAATACAAGCATCGCAAGGTTCAGATACACTCACACCATGCAGCTGTTTATCAAAATGCGAGCAAACGATTAATGAAAGCACAAAGAGCTGGGAAAAAATGCAAAAGGTCCCATCTCATTTCAGGTGCCTTATTCACTGTTTTCCAGTATTTGCAGACCATTACATTTGTACTGGTTCCTTGTAAGAAGTTGTCATTGCTTCAAGAGATTGCTGGCACGGGGAGAATATTCTTTAATGACAGGTCTGATTTTACCAAGCTGTCCTTCGCTTTTCTTTGTACAGAATTGAGCTGTATGAGAGGTTTGACAGAGCAAACATGAAGAAAAGAATGCAAAGAACTGGCGATTCCTTGACTCTAGCTAGTTATACCTCAATTGCAGGTGTGCTGTAACTGGAATCACTTAAAGACTTCAGCCTTTAACCCTTTGTTTATCATTCTACATTTAAAATAATCGATAATAATTAAAAAAAAAAAAAAGTGTACTGGTTTCACCAGTTTAACAACATTTGGTCAGTGGAATTAAGGTCAAATGAGATTCCCCATCTGAATCTCCCAATCATATAAAAGTTTAAAAAAGTTTTGCACTACTTCTTGCAGTACAAAAGGAAGGGAAAAGTTAACTATGGGGCTGTAAGAGGGTGGTTTAAAATGGTCACAAATTAATAGAACAAAGAAAAATTATGCAAGACTGGTTATTTTTGCTGTGAGGTTTTTTCATCCTCTCATAATAGTAATTGTTTAAAATTATACTATTTCAAGAATTGATTTATTCCAGGAAATTCCTGGTACCTGATATTAGAAATTCTGGAGTGATGAGGTATGCATTTGGCCTTTGATAACCTTGCTTTTGTGAGGTTTTCATGCAAATTTCCATGGCTTGATATTTCAAGAAAGGCAAAAGATTGGGCACTGCTGCCAGTGGCATGGCTGCATGCCTGGAGCTTCACCTTGCTACCATGTCCCACCCTGGCTGCTTAAAACTGCAGTTAGAGCACATTTCCTTAAGGAGACAGGACATCATTGGGACATAGTCTTTAAATGTTTTCCAGGGTATAATTTCAGAGATGGATCCAGGATAGATTGGAATAAAAAACAAAGCAAAAATAAAATATACATAGCAATGACTGCCTGTCTACAAATAGTTGAAACATCTGACTCTTAAGGATGAAAAAGAATTAACACATTGTAGAGTTACATAAATCATCAGAATTTAGTGCATTAAACAGCTGAAGATGAAAAGCAAAGATGATCTTGTCATGCACAGGGACTTAATTTCACTGCTTTGTCACAGACAACTGGTATTTGTCCTTTGGAAAGTCTCTTAATATTCTTCTATATGCGTTCTCTGTCTTTACCATGAAAGCAAAGACTTTCACCTCTCATTGTTTTTCTGTCTTGTCAACACATTTGAAAGCAGTTTGGGCTGAAATTGTTTCTTTCTATGCATTCACATAGTATGGGAAAATTATAACCCCAATTGCTTTGGGGGACTCTCAGCACTGCCCTAATTAAATAATTATACTAGTACAAAAAGTACCTTATAAATGCTAAATGTCATATTCTACCTATTCTAATTATATTATGTACCAAATGCTATAATGTATAATAAATTACCATTTTCAAAGGATAATTTAATCTGAATATCATCAGCCTCATAAAAAGCAAAGGCTACAATTTCAAAGAATATTAGTAGTTTAGGAACTGCAGACACATTTCCAAAGGCAACCAAGGCACCTACAGGCTTATCAGTATCATTGAGAACCTTCAGGAATCTCACTTTTGGGGAACCAAGTCATTTATGAAATTTTTATTTAGGTATTAAAGACAGTTAAGGACTTTGGAAATCTTGATCCAAAAAGTCCTGACTGTGAAATAGCCTCCCAGGAAAGCAATGGGAGTCACTTTGCTAAAAAGTATATTTAAATGGTCTGGACAAAGTACTCAAAATTTGTTGCAAGGAAAATCCTACAGTAATGAACAGAGCCCCCCTGCTAGAAGGAGGACAGAGCACTATAAGCTAACAGATCTTCTTTTGATCTCTGTCTTCAGTATGTCTTTTGTAGAGCATTATTTTTTTCCTAATGGCAAAACTAATAGAAGAAACCTTTCTTCAGTACAGCCTTACACTCACTCTGCTAATTCACTGGAGAATAAAGCTCCTTTATTAATATACTCTACACTCTCAAACACATATCAAATAATACGTCAAAAGATAAGAAAGGGAAGCAAAGAACGTCAGTGACATTTGTTGACATTTCCAACACAGACGAAACAAACAAGTTACGCCGTTGCTGAATGTTAAAAAGGCCGCGGAGAGCGAGTTTCCCCTCATCAATATGGCCCTCGGGGCATTTTGAACGCAGTCTGATATTGTGTTCCCTAGCAGGAGGTATTCCTGCAGCACTAGGAGACAGGGATGGCTCCACTCAGCTCTTTGGAGACCTCAATAAAAAGGTCACCAGATCTTTTATTTTAATTTACATTTTTAAAAGATCAAGGTCACTTTTAAAAGAGAATAATCAAGATGCTAGCCTGCATCTTAACAAAACATCAGCTCCAAACAGAAATCAAAATACAAGCGTTTTCATTTTTATATAAAATTTAAAGAGAGATTGAAGGTTCTTCATTTTTCTTCTTTCCTTTTCTGAAATCACGTTAAGATCCCTTTAGAGGCTGCAACCGAGAAACATCAAAAACCTTAATGTGGCCTGCGGGTGGCTCACTACAAAGCCATGTGCTAATAATACCTTACATTTATAGCTCTTTTCATCCAGAAGAACTGGATCCCCAGGCAGTGTAGATACTGTGCATGCAGGAATAATAACTTTGAGCCCCCCTTTAGTGACATGTGACTGATCCTGTAGGTCCTCAACACCCAGCCCCCAAACGCCCCATATCTGTAGAGCTGGGGAAGCACTCTATGTTATGGAAACTGCATGGAGAATTTCAGTAGAGAAGAAAGCAAATAAATGAGCTGGAATTCACTAGAAAATGGAAGCTGTAATCCCTAGCTTTGTAGAAAGTGTCTTGGGTTCACCAACGCAGCAGCCACGCTGCTGCAGGAGCCACCCTGGAGCCTTTTGGGGGCTCTGGCTCAGCTCTGGTGCACATGGGGGCTCCCACTTGCCACCCTGGCATAGCCCCTCCTGGTGCAGCGTCCCTCCCTCCTGCAAGGCTTCCAGATAAGGGGGGAAAGCTCTCTGACCACGTCTGATCAACGATCTCAAACCCACAGCACAAGCCACATAGTTCACGTGGAAAATCAAAACTGCTTTTTTGTGTAACAAAGACGACTTTCACGCTTCCATTATCTTAGCTTTACAGAGCACCAGCTCATCAGGCAGGAAAAGCTGATATGATGAAATCTAATAATGAAACGCCAGGATTACACTGAATTCATTTTTATCACCTGCTAATTTTTGAATTCATGTTAATTTAATGCTTGGTATTTTACAGGTAAATATCTGTTTCATTGTACACATTTTAAAAATGGTGAGGGAAAAATTATATACTAATATATCTCAGGTAGGAGATAAACACATTTTCCCTATGTGTAGGAAGCTGCCCTTATATCTATGTCCAAATACTGAACTGCTCCTCAGTGATGCACACTGGCATGACCAAATTAAAAGTCAACAGAGCAGTGCTGATTTACATCTGATGTGTCTATTTCTAGAGCTTTACTACAACAGTAATAAAATAATGATTAATAACGATCATAGCTCACGTTATTTGGTAGCAGTAATCATGGAATACCTCAAAGCATTTGTTAGCTATTTGCACTGGGAATTACACCCAGAGTTGTACACACACAAAAGGATCATATCAGTTATTTAGACTTTCTATTGTGTATCTCATAGATACAGGATCAAATACTGATTTAATCGTGTCAGCTCTACCACCTACACTTTCATGCTATGACTTTTCAAGTCATAGATAGAGTTTATCTATCATAACAATCTCTATATTTAAGATCATAGAAGCAATGCCCTTTTTCAGCCTTTCTGAAAATAATACTATCACTGGTACTGCTTTTATTTCAATTCTTCCTCACTTATCACTGTACTCATTTTGCTCATGCAAATGTTTGAATTGCTCATTTTTAGGTTTAATATACACTTTCTACAGCCCATAGCTTTATATTTTGGATACTGAAAGAAGGAGAATTTAAAATGTAGAAAAAAAATGTCAATCATACTTTACTGTCATCTTCCCGAGTAAGCTGGAATGCTGGCACCCGTTCTATAGCTCTAGTGTCATTTACATTTTTAATAAAGTAGCTTATTTACTGAAGTATAGCCTTCCCCTCATAGTTGTTCTATGGATTATGTCTAGTTGTACAAACCCTGTGTGGTCACCAGATGTCACAGATGTTCATTTGCTTTCTTTCTGTTCTTCTCTATGTATGTGCGTAACACAAAATTTCCAGTCCATTTGCCTCAACAGGTACAGATCCCTGCCCCCTGACTGTACACCGTATAACTCAGTCCAAAATTCAGCCTTATGCAAAGTCCAAGGAAACTTTCACATGATGAAGGCAACTGACTCACAGCTGGGTGATGTGGAGAAAATAGGGTATAACTGTCATTCACCATTAATGCTATTTACCACCGTCTCTATCACTGCACAGCAGAATAGCTCGCAAAGCCTCTTTTTTAGGTGAGGCCAGCTAAGCCTGTAACTCTCTGTGAGCACTTGATGACAAAATGCACCCAAGAGACAAGCCGCTGCCAGGTTTGGTTTCTCTACTTACTTTGATCAATTCTATTTGATATGGGCTTTCACATCCATAAGCCACCTAGCATGAAAGTACATCATCTCAGATGTGACTTTATAGCTTTTAAAAGAAAGAAGGAGATGGTAAATACAGAGGTGTAAGCTGTAACAGTCCTCTTGAGCCTGCAGTCACTGCGAGAGCATAGCTGGCTTATTTCAGGGTGTCTTATTTCAGCTGGGTTAGAGTTAACTTTCTTCCTAGTAGCAGTATAGTGCTGTGTTTTGGATTTAGGATGAAAATAATGTTGATAACACACTGATGTTTTAAGTGTAAGCATGGCTTAGCAACAACAAGCCAAGGACTTTTCAGCTTCTCCTGTCCTGCCAGCGAGAAGGCTGGAGGTGCACAAGAAGCCGGGAGGGGGCACAGCCAGGACAGCTGCCCCAAACTGGCCAAAGGGATGTTCCATACCATATGACTCAGCATATAGACTGTGGGGAGTTGGCTGGCAGGAATTACTGCTTGGGGATGGACTAGGCATCGATCAGTGGGTCGTAAGCAACTGCGTTGTGCATCACTTGTGTGTATTCTTTTTTTATTATTATTATTACTATTATTTTCTCTTCATTTCTTGTCCTATTAAACTGTCTTTATCTCAACCCATGAATTTTACTTTCTTTTTTTTTTTGTCCCAGTTCTCTTCCTCATCTCACTGGTGGGGGCAGGGGGGGGGAGCAAGCGAGTGGCTGTGTGGTGCTTAGCTGCTGGCTGGGGTTAAACCACAACACAGGGTCCTGTAGCAGCCTCTGACATGGACAGGGCCACATTTCTAGTGGTCATGGTGGGGGCAAGGGGACAGGAAAACACCCTGTCCTCTCCCCAGACGGACTGGACATTATCACTGGTACACTACGACCGACATTGCGCCATCTTATCGCTGAGTCTGACAGAAGGGGCAGACACCAGTCTCACAGCCGTGTCTCACAGTAGCTGCCACGTAGCTCTCATCTCCAGCACATCAGGTACCTGCCTAAAACACATCGCCTCCTCAGTTTCCCACTTTTCCAAACCATCTCTTCATTGCTTCTGTAATAGACCTGCAGCTATGTTTCCTTTTGTCCTCATATGCCACTAATATTGACTCTGACTGATGTATTGTGACTTCTCAAAAAATAATATTTATGCTGTGGTTTCAGATTACTGAACACCAGGTCTTTATGATTATTAGTTCTTTACTTTGAGTTCTCACCTTTTCTAAATATCGATCAGCTTTGTTCCTGCAGTTTTAAATAGAAAACAGCTGTCTGAGGGGAAGAACCATGATGCTTTTAATAAAAATAATGGTTTGCTTATCAGTTTTCAGAAGTTGAGTTAAAGTTCACAATGGTTTTCCACTACATTTTATCCCAAAACCAACTTCCTATGAGGTTTTGTTTAAATGTTTGGTTTCTCTTTTTTCCCCCACCCATCCTATTTTTCAAGTGCAGATTGTGGGGAACATCTCTAATGCAGACAGACTAGAATTCATATTCAGAGCTAAAACTTTCTCTCATCTTTCCACCAGCTCATTTACTCAAAGCAATTGCATATCTAGAAAAAAACAAATGTTTTATACTTATCACCAGGTGAAACTTCAGTTGGCTTTAGTCTAGGTAACTCCACCAAACTCATGGGATGTTTTTGAGGAGGACGTCAGGTTCAGCATACAGTAAGACTAAGGTCTCTCTCAGTGGTAAACGGAATGGGATGGGCTTTTCATCATACCTCACAACTGAATTATCATCTAGAGGCATTTATCTCCATCCTTTGACAACAAACATGGGCTTGAGTGATTACTATGCCCTCAGCAGCCAGAAGTTGGACAGGATGAACCCAGACCTGGCTGTTTTGTCCTAGTAAAGGGAAGGAAAAGGTAAATAGGCATTTCCCCAGGGTATACATTTTTTATTTTATTCTTACAGCAGCAGCACTAATATTGGCCTTCTAACTGCCCCACCTTCCATTTTAAAAAGTTGCAGATCCATATGCCAGTTTAATCACAGAAGTTGAAATTAATTTTAATTTGATGGGTTTATCTTTACTAGAAGTGGTGTTCTGCTTCGGGGAATTTAGTGAACAGAGAGAGCAGCTGTGGGACAGTCTCCTAATATAAAAATGGGTTTTGTAGAACTTCTTTGTGTATCTCCCTGAATATAACTGCCTGACCTTGAGAAAAGAAGCAGGAGGAGTGTCTATTTGACTTAAGTATTAACAGATAGAAACTGGCCAGTGAATCCTTCAAAAGTCCACTAAAATCAACAGAAATTCAACAGAAAAGAAAAGCTCTGACCTTTACATTTAAGTCTTCCGAAGTTACTAGGGAAAAGAACTGTGGCTCCTCTATAGTGTTAGTCAACAGTACTGTCCACTTCAGATGCAGAGAGATCCTCTATCCCCTATTGGGAGATAAAACAAGTAGAAAAAGGCCAAATCCTTCATAAATTACTCTACTCTCCCCAAGAGGATGAGCAAATGTCAGCCAGCTGCCCTGAAGTACAATCTTTATCCATTAAAATAGATGTTAGTACATTATCACTTAGGTCAGTATGGGATGAGGCACAGAATTTGCTCCAGCAGCGAGGTTTTAATTTCAGGGCTAGATTCCTTCAAGTAGCTCTGGAGGTCTCAAATTACCTATTCCACTGATCTGCAGGAATTAATATGCCTGTGAAGGAATTTAGTTCCAGGGACATTACCAGCAAGAAGCACACAAATTTTTCTGTAGTGAATATTTTGTTAGCGAAATCCTGACAATCTGAACAGTTCTTCATAAAAACTTTGTGAATTGCTGACTGAATACGTTTCCTAGTCATTTGGGGTATTCTTCACTTCTAGTCACACTGCACAGTTCTGAGGGTGCATGTACAGGAGTAGAGATTGTGGGTAAATTCTGTGACTCCTTTGGTTGAAATCTAGACATAGAAAGGATTAACTATATTCATTCATAGTTACTCACGTGACAGAAGAGGCCAGGAGAGCTGTAATGACAACACTCAAAGAGTGAAAGAGATTTCATTTTTATTTTTTTCCCTCCTGACGCTACATTCACAAGATGACTGTGCTCGTCTCCCAACTGCACTGAGACACAGTTATATGCAGCACACTGAAATAATGACATGTGCAAGGTTGATTTCCACCATAACCTTAAGCCAAAGCTTTTTAAAACCCATGCAGCATTTTAGAGGGAACCAGAATCGCTGCTTTATGTTAGCCAAAAAGCCCTCAAAAAACAGACACCCCCCCCCCCCCCCTACTTTTACTTTAAATTCAGATCTGTCACTGCACCTGATAACAAACGACAGATTGTCTCCTGTACAAGCATTGCCACCCAGAGGTCAATTCAGCCATTAAGACCAGGTAGATAGGAGCTCAACATGTTGCTCCTCAGTCAGTTTAAGATCGATAGGACCTCTTTAGGGACAGTCCTACAAATTAAGTAAATTAGGCAAACAGAACCATCGTTTGCTACTTAAATTCACTGTAGCGTTGCCAACAATTTCTTGAAGTGATGGCTGGACGGGTGGATGACAGCTAGTGCTCTTTCCATGAGAGCCTGATATTGGAATTTGGCATTAAATCCTGTTTTAAAGTACTTAAGGAAAAAGCAAAGAGGAAAATATATATGCTCAGTCCTCCACCTTTCTTCACTTTGTTTCCTGCCATCATGGTGGAGCTGCACCTGTGGCAATCAGGTGGAAAAAGAGGGCTGTTCATCAAGCTGTAAATTGGTATGTTATTTTTCTCTGAAGCTAAGTCCAACTGTTGTTTCCAAGTGTAAGGGAAAAGAGCAAGTGCTGCAATGTTTACATGATAAAATTTCCCCAATGAATTTGGTGCATTGTCATGTGATGAGCCAGCTGCCTGGTAGAAAACCAAACCAATCAAAAATCCAGTTAAAACAAGTCTGTTGTGTTACAGCTTTTTTTAGTTGTCTCAGCCGATATGTCACTGCTTAACATTGCAGTACTTACTGAAGTACCCTCCGCCTTTTTGCAAACATACCATATCTAATGTGCAGCATTGTTGATACTGCAATGCTGGCTCCTCTCCTGAACCCTCCCCTCCTGCCACCCCCGACAAAGCTCTGTTACTGCTGTAGCCCACGGCATCCACCTGTATTTGGGGTCTCTGCCTTCAAACAGAACTCTGTGCACTGCCTCTGGGACACAACCTCCTACCCTGAATTTCCTCCACATACTTTTCATCATGCACCATCAAAATGTAATATAATTCAGAGGCTGAGGAAATGTACTATAGATATTAGGAAGGGAACTCATGCTACCCTCGTTACACACCTGTATTTCACATTATTGTCTATAAACCAAGGTAAGACTTGGCATCATAGAATAGTTTGGATTGGAAGGGACCTCTAAAGCCCATCTAGTCCAACCCCCCTGCAATGAGCAGGGACATCTGCAACTAGATCAGGCTGCTCAGAGCCCCGTCCAGCCTGACCTTGAATGTTTCCAGGGATGGGGCATCTACCACCTCTCTGGGCAACCTGTTTCAATTTGTATTTTCTAGAGTTAGCCCCAGGTACTGTACAAGTGATCCTATTTAGTAAAACAAAAAAAAAAAAAAAAAGAAAAAAAAAAAAAGGAAAGAAAAAAAAAGACTTAATATCTTTTGTAAATCCATCAATGTGAAAAAGAATATGACAGCTGTCTACATGGACTTGAAGAGTAAGGGTAAGAGGACTTGTAATAAGAGGTCTAACAAAGAAGTGTAGAGAATAAAATGAATAAGAAACTTCATTAAAATTCTAAAATGAAATTATGAATTATAGAAATCTTCTCAAGAAAAGGAAAGAGGTCTGTCGTATGTAACAAGGAAAGAGGTTTTCACTGACTAGTTGGAAATGGTCCTGCTCTAACAAGAGGTGGAGAAGATGATTTTTCAGCTTCTGCTTCTGTTGTTTCACTGACCACAGCTACAGGATTAGATTTTGAACATGAGGGTTTTGAACCACAAAGTATGTTATGCTCATACTTATGATCAGCCAAGTGGATTAAGGATTAAAACCTTTCTTAACCCTCTATAAATAAGTGTAGTAAGATTTCGACTACATTTTGTTTTTTAAAAGTTATTTCTATTATTAAGACTGATAGCAGAAACAGATGAGTTTTGATCTTTAACACTAAAAGACTTTTTCAGAAGTGCATAAACTTTGATTCTTTATTTTTGCTCTATCATTTTATGCCCAGACTTCCTTTGCTTTTTAGCTCATAATTCTGACCAATGATTTCAGGACTTTTATATTTTAGGAAATGTCCATTCTTGAAATCCCTGGGAATCCTTTAATTTTTGATTTCTCTGAATACCTAAACATTCGCTCTCAGCAGGATATAAAGCTCCCTAACCTAAACAAGAAGGACCAAACTAAAGCAAGGGAACATTAGCTGCATGGTTCTAATGCACCAAAACAACCCCTTACATTTTAATACAAACTTTGAGGTGTACACTTTGCATAAAGCTAAAAATTTTTTAAAGTAAAAAACCCACCAAACTAACCAAAGACAAGAAAAAGACTTTTTTTCACAGCAGGTGAAAAGAAACAGCTGAAAAAGGAATGTATTGCAGTAAGTTACATGATCCCTATCAATCAACTCATTCAGTTTAGGTTTTCCAAGTAAATTTTTTCCATTCCCAAACTAAGATGTGAAATTTACCCCCTGTAAAGCACGAGCCTCCTTCTGTCACTCGAACAAACGTAGCTTAGACAAAGCAAATCTTTGTACAACCTCCATCAACTTTGGCCAAGGAAGGTGCTTCTATATGTCATTGTTATAAATGTTAATGATCATACTGCACACTGAGGCTAGGAATGATGTCACCTAATTTTAATTGCCTAAAAATAAAGCCTCTGGTTTATAGCTAATTGTCTAAGCTGGTTTGATAGGCAAAAAGCAAAGAGGCATTTCCAATAGATAATTCAGCACATGCTAGAGTAAAAAAGACAGAATGGATGAGACTTCGTTGTGCCTGTCTTGCAGTATGGAGGAAATTGTAACAATCAGCTTACAGTAGATGTTTAACGTGTTGGTATCTAGGCATAATAAAGCTGGCTAGACTGAGTGTTTTCTCTCTGAGACTGCATTCATTCACCTAAATATCACTTCCAAGTCAAAAGCACCCAATAAAGTAACAAATGCCAAAAAACCCCATCAAAATAAATAGCAAATAATTAGTCTGGAAAGGCAGAATATGAATTATTTTGAATACACCTCCCACCTTTCTATGCAAACCACTTTAAAAAAAAAATAAAAATCAGTGTCTAATAAAGTCATACATACATACATATGACTTTTATTACTTTGTTATTTCACTTTAAAAAGAGTGCATTCCTTGACTTCATGGCTACATCTTTATCCTCTGAGTGTCTCTCATATAGGGAAATAACTGAAGGCAGAGAACGTGCTCAGGCCACCAGGAAGCTGACAGCTATTACCTGCAATTCCAGAAAGCTCAAGACTTTCAGGAATGAGCTTTTCATTCGCTAGCATTACTGGTTTAGTAGAGTCTCTTCGCTTTACTTAGTGGTGTGCAGACATGTTATGAGTTACAATCATTTAAGTGAGATCAGGAAGCATATGATGTGATCATTTGCAATTTAAAGAAGGAATCATTCTGGTGAACCTGATAGCAGGCCATCAGGATGCCTGGGCTATGGGTCCTTCGGGTGATGATGCTACCAATCTGGAGCTGTAAAATTGGCAGCTTACAGGCTGTAAGTGGAAGGATTCTCATCACCATCCATAGAGCTCCAGACAAATCTCTCTTATACCAATGAGGAACTGTCCATCCATTCAAGTGGGGTTTGGAGCAGGGCCTGGATTCAACTTATGCACTCAGTGCACACACAAAAATCACCAATAACATTGACTACCCTGAAGGTAGTCTCAGTAGCAAATAAAGAAAATGAAAAAGACTGCAAATAAGCAGTCTCATCACCCTGGAAGTTTTCAGGGAGAGCAAGAACATATTGTTGCTGTTCATACAGTACCTGCTCTCTGATAAACAAAAGGACTCCAGACTCCAGGGCTGCCAATCTGCCACTTTTCAGCAGCACTAAAATTCTCTTCAAGAAGTGAAAGAGCTGATGATTTCTAGCTTCATAGCTCAATTATCTTTCTTTAATGTCATATCATAAACGGTGAAAACCTGACCTGCAGTGCTGCTACTCCTCCCCTGATGTACACCAGTATCACTTGGCTGCCCATTCACATTGCTGCCTGTTTCCTGTCCAGAGCCATAAACTTCAACACGACATAAAATGCCAATATCACCAGCCATAAAGCTGTGAGAAGCAGTTTGCTCGGCCTGCCATCTGGGAAAAGGCTTCTTTACTGTTCTTCAAGACAGCCCACAGGAACCACCCACTTGCTGTTACTGACCTTGAGTTTGAGCTATACAGATATCATCAGTCCTTGTTAACATGTTTCTAATAGCAGGTGGAGAAGATGCTTTCTCGAACTCTTCAAGAGAGCTCTTGCACTCGCTCAGAGCGTGGGGACTGAGCCCCATGACTACAGCACAGTGCAAATAAACTGGCCCAAAGCCTTTGGGAGGTGTTTTGACAAAATGTCTCATCAACAGAACATGCTGGTTCATGACAGCTGAAAGCCCTGGTGAAAACACTGGGAAAAGGTTGGCAGGCAGATTTCTGTGGTTCCAGGAATTACTGGTCAGTTGTGAGGAAAGAAGAGGAGAAACCCAGACTGGCCTTCTGGAAGAAGATCCCACTCCACAGAACTCCTGACCTCCTGTACTGTTTGGGCTTGGGTATTCAGAAAACTCATTTCAAAACACTAGAAGCTGTTTCAGAATTAATTTCTAGTTGAGATTCTTCCATTCTCTCCTACCTTCTCCTCTGACCTTAGGGAAATAATTTAATTCCACCTGCATTGTTTTTCCCTAAAAATAAAAAAGCAATGACTGTCCGTCGTAGTCACCTTTAAGTGATAACAGAATTTTTAGCTGATCGGTGTTTGCCAAGAGAACTGAAACCTGTGAAGAAAAATGCCAACTCCTGATAGTGAGCCAAGTGAGACAGAACAAAAATGTTGAAGTCATAGTAGCTTTCCCACAGTGGAAATTTCCTGAGTTTACGCAAACAAATATTTTCCTGTCAACATTTACCACTAACTATTTGAATCTTTTGCATTGCGTTTTCACAGCCAAGCTCTTTAAAAATAAACTCAACATCTTCTATGAACACTATTTTCATAGGATTTCAAAGCGCCTCTTACTCTCAGCAGTGCCCAAGAGCATAGTGCGGTACACTGGTTTCGGATACACACTGTTGCAGCGTGCAGAAGTAATGAAAGATAATGGAGAAATAGGGCAGTAATAGCCAGATTTTGTGCCAAAATGGCAAAAATAGTTTATCAAATTAATTTGAGTGTTACAAATAAAAGGTGCTCTGGGGGGAGCTGCTTCTTTCTACTATGGCCAGCTACATTGCTTCACACCTGATGTCCATATAGTCCATCCTCTCTGCAGTGCTGTTCGCGAGTAGATGTTTAAGGTAGATATATATGTTATTTCTCTCAAGTTTCTCCCATCATGTTGTACCTTTTTTATTCCACCTTCCTCCCAGCAAAGATGAAAACCTATGCTTTTCCAAAATACTCACAGCCAGACTACTTGCTGAACTGTGAAACCAGCAGCATTTACCAAACCAAAGACATGCAAAGTGGGAATCCTCTGTTTCAGAATGAGTGCATATGAACAACTATGCAAGACACTAGCCTTTCACCTTCACTGTCAGTGTAAGAATTTTTGAGTATAATTATTATGTTTTATTACCTTATGTGAAAACGTCTATTATTAGTGAGAAATACTCAACAGTCTTTGGGCAGCATGATTTTTAACTACTATGAATAGTGTTACAGCTCCAATGAGTTGGTTTAGCAAGATCCCATTCCATAAAGAGTAAATGGTGATTTCTAAAGCTGTTAACATTCCCCAAGTTTCCTCTTCCCCTGGCTTCTTTGTCCTGTCTTGTGTTTTAGATATGGCATTCCCACAGCACTGCTTGGCTGCCCAGGCTGCTAATCAAAATCGAGAGTGGATTTTGGTATCGGTATTCAGCAAAGAGCATGGGTTGGTTTTACTTAGCTGCCAGCAGATATGCAGTACAACAGCATGCTATGTGCTGGCTGTTCCACAGAGGAACAAGAAGTGAGTATCTACCTGCTTTCAAGCACCCCTGGACATGGTTTCTCTAAGTAGATGGCAGAGCTGCAAAGGACCCCTCTACCATGTTCTCTGCCTTATTTATCCCCCC